>JAOEGS010007050.1:0-45317 GCA_025447755.1 Corythornis vintsioides
CGCATAGACGTGGTGCTGGGGGACATGGTTTAGGGACCCTGGCAGTGTAGGGTTAATGGCTGGACTTGATGATCTTGGAAGGTGTCTTCCAGCCAAATCATTCTATGATTCTATGATGGTAAGACTAACACTTTGCCATGTTCTGAGATGATAGGATGAAGATACTGTCACAGAGCAGCAATAGTTTGGATTGTCTTACCCTGTTTAGGTAGAAACTTATTAATGTAGTAGTAACTCATTCCTGTGTGTCACTAGATTACAGCCACCATGAAGAGCTAGCACTGATTCATTAATGCTTATGAGTCCTTTAAAGAAAACAAAAAAGCAGCAGCATATTTCTAATATACTGGTAGTTGACTTTACCTGTGGAGGCACTGAGAAGGCTAAGGAATTTTGATGTTCCTGTAACAAGGCAGACTGGCTCTGTGGGTGCCCCCAGGGACAGCCCTTTGCACTGCACGCTCCGAGTCTCCTCTGGAAGCTGGAGGGACCACAAAATGCTGCCATTCATACCAGAAAGGGCCACCACGGTTACAGAGGGCCTAGAGACACCTGGAAGAGGCAGGAAAGAGAGAGTGAAATCCCTTGGCATCAAAGGCTATGTCCATTCTGCCTTTGGTATTTGCACTTGAGCTCCAGCTCTAATTCCTAGAGCTGAGTGGCTCAAGCCAGCCACATCCACATTGCCTGAAAGTAAAGGTCAAACCCCACCCTATGGCTAAGTCTCTCTGCTGCAGAGACTAGCAGTGATCTCCAGACAAGATGGGCCATCACCAGCAATACAGATGATTGTGAAGATTGGACCCAAGCTCACAGAATAAAATGTAGTCATCTGGACAGAGAGGATTTAAGATCCTGAAGACCACCTGCTAAGTTGTGCTGACTGCCTGGTGTGAAATGTGCTGCTGTCAAATCAGACTGATCTTGCTGATCCTCTATCCCTCAAGACAATGTCTAGCACCAAGGGAAAACCTTAAGTTACTCCCAAGATAGATGCCATCTTATGTGAAAATCTCCTGGGTCATTTGTAATTCTGAAGCAGCAGCAGGTAACTGGCAATCTGAGAGCTTTTTCCTTAGTTTTCCAAATTAGTTTTATTACTGTGAAAATCAGACCGAATTTAACCAATTGGTATACTTAGGATTCTTCTCCTAATTCACTGGTTAGCACAAATTATTTGAAAAAAAAAAACCCAAATCAAACCAAAAGGTGCTCTATGATGTTTCAATTGACTGTTGGCTCTAATTCAAAATGCAAGCAACTTTTAGCTCAGTCTGCCCTCAGGCATAATTGTGGTTACTGTAATCTCCATCTGGTCTGCTCATATCACAAATTAAGATGAACTCGCATACATTTCAAAACAACAACACTCCCATCTGACTCCTGTCTTACTAGTAAAACAACATGTGACCCAACTACACAAATGGCTTATCTGGGCCACTGGCTAAAAGTAAGTCTGAGCTCACTATCTAAATCAAACTTGCTCTCTTTTAAACTGAAAAAAATCCGTTTTATGCTAAGGGGCTGCCCCAGCCCAAGTTCTCTTCATGGGGTTGGCAGGGACCAAGAACAAGTAACTTCTGAATGTTACTTGTTATAATGTTACTGTTACACTGTTGTGTGTACAAGCTGGAGAAAACAATGAACCATGTCATAGCTTACTGCATGAGGTATCTATATCACAATCTTATATCTACTTGATACTGTGTGAATGCTCTGAGCACAAGCCACAAGGAGGGCTGATGTCCAGCTATGTGGGTTTAGGGTTGTGAGGTGCTTACACCTGCTTTAACATCTGCTTTTTTTCCTTTCAGCATAGCTGTAGCCCAGGATGCTGCTAGGTATGACTAGTTCCATTCAAGGCATGCTGAAAACTGTACATGTGTTTGTGATGAAAGATAAATACAATGCAACAGCAAAATACAGAACACATGCCCTCTACAAACTGAATGAAGCCTTTACACCAATAGTATTCCTCTCTCACTTTCTTTTTTAACTTCTTTTACAGTTTTCTCTCTGCTGGTAGATTTCTTTCTGTAAGACTTGCTGTGAAATATCAAGGCCCTTGCTTGGGTAATAGAGAAGCAGCATCTTCCTTACCTCTAACTATATTTTAATTATCCTACTCTTTGAAGAGCCAAGGCATTTTGCTCCCAACAGAGTTCTCTTCAGGCTCTGATTGCTCCCTGAATATGTCTCTGAGACTGAACAAGATTCACATAACCTCAGTAGTGCCAGACTGAGAAGACACAGTACAGCAGGCAGCTGGGAACCTTTAGGACTTCTTAAGCCCAGTACAATAGGATGCCACCAGACTTGGCAGCCTCTGTGGCCAGTGGCTGTTATCAGCAAGCTGCTGCTGTTACCTGAGAGGTGTGAGGATTAACAGAGAAAGCAAAAGTAGTCAGCAGGAGGAAGCAGGGCAGCACCTACTAAACAGCCAGGGACAGTAGCTCCACCACCATCATCCAGTCCATTATCTGTGAATTAACAATGACTTGGAGCCTGGAAAGTATATGAAGTCACCTGGAGAAAAATGAAGCAAACTGAGGGTGCTTCCTGCAACACTGACCTACAGCTGCTCTAGAAAAATCCATAATGCTCCCTGTTGGCAATCAACTGGATAGTTCAGAAGAACCAGACTGCTCCAACAGTCAGCTCTGCCATCACTGTTCTTGCCACCAGCCTGCCCTTGGTAATGACCAGAACACTGGACCACAGATCAAGAGTCAAGACTCTACCACTGAATCCAATTTGTGACCATAAAGACACTTCCCTTCTCTGTGCCTCCACCTCTGTACCTGTAAGACGGAGGTAGTTAGACTGAGCTCTTTTGTGAAGGGCTCTGAAAGACAATACTGGTGGGGGGAAAACACTATTTTCAGTTACTATTTGTAGAGCAGTGCTTTCTGATCACTTTATCTCTGCCCCCTCACCAAGTGTGCACAAATACAGGACAAAGTGATGGTCTTGCTCCGAGATGAGATAAGGGGAAGTAGACGACATTCACCCAGCAGGTATGGGAATGCAGGCTTGCAATGAAAATCATGAGCAGCATGACAAAGCACATGCACAAAACATCAGCCATTTTAAAGACCTCTGCAAAGACCAATGCAGTGGATTTGCAGTGGCAGGAACTTTTCCTGTGCATAAGACAAACATGGAAAGATCCACACTGACAAGCACAGAAAGAGGAATGGAAAGGAGCTGCAGTGCTTACCCATGACACTAGCATTCATCAAGGCAGTGAAGACAACAAGGATGTCCGGGAGCCCATCACCATTCACATCACACAGCTCCAGTGGGGACAATACGCCACCTGCAACAGTCACAGAGAATCACCACGCTGTTGTCAAAAAGGCCACCCAGTTAATTTTCCACACTGAGAAAGGAGCACAGGCCCAGAAGTGACTCATGGACAGCCAAGCCTCATAGAGTCTGCTTGGGAACCACCAGTACCAGGCAGCTCGTACCATAGCAAGATTTTTTATTGCATGGAAAGGCAGAAATGTAACATCTGGGTCCAAGAAAGGAAAGGGAAAAATGGAGGAGCTATCAAAAAGATTTCTGCTTCCCATTTCACTTTCTGAGGTGATGTGGGAGACATGTATCTTACAAATGGCTTAGATTTGGAAGCCAGGGGCAGAAAGCAAGGAGGGAGAGACATATCTAGACGTGGCAGAAATTATTTCACAAACCATTGTTACTTTACTGCAGTAGTCAGAACAGGAGATACTTTAGAAATGTTACCAGTAGTCCACATAGAATGACAAAAGATCCTGAATGTTGATTTACAGATCCAAAAAGGACAAGAATACAGAAGAAATAAGCTTAGTTAAGCCAGTTAGAAGTCACAGAGACTTCTATCCCTCTCCTCCAGAACACACCCACACACTTCAGTGTGAAGGTGTTGCTGAAACCTAGGAGGTAGAGAGGAAGCCACTGTTTTAAAATGGGCAGGGCTACCTCCATCTGGAACTGAAACTATCATCCAGACAAAAAGGCAGGATGGGAGAAGAGTCAAAATGTTTTTTGGTGTTGACAGAAACAAGATTTTGTGGCACTGTTATCTACTGATGTCAGAGTTCACAGGCCTCAGCTTGAAGAGTGAGCAGGACACAACTGCCTTTTACCTCAGAGCATTTGCAGTGGTGATCAAGGGTCTCTGCTCTGACCTGGCTCTCCCAGATAGGTCTCTCCCACCAATGCCTAGCCTGGGAGCTGCCACCTCCCCCATGCCAGATGCTGTTCCTGGGCTTTCTCACCTGCTCCCTGACCTAGGTTGCGGTTCCAGGTGTTATGCAAGTCTCTAGGGGGACAGGGAATTAGAAATGCGCACACCAACACAAGAATCATGGAGATCACCACAGTGAGCAAAAAGATGGCTGTGCGCAGGTATGGCATAAGGGAGGGAGCAGCCTTCTGCTCCAAACTCCCAGCTGTCTCTGCAGGATAACCCTCTGGTGCACTCTCTGACGTGTGCTGCTTTGTCATCCCAACCTCCACATCAGAGTCAGGATCCTGCACCTCCTCAGGGGGACTCTTCCCGTTCTTGACCCCCCCGTTCTTCTGGATGTTGAGTACCAGGTCATCTTCACTTTCATCACTATCAGCTTGAGTGAGGGGATCGTACTCCCCAAGGTCCGGGCTCTTTTTTCCTGAGGAAAGAGATAGAGACAATAAAGCCTGAATTTATCACTTTTGCAGGATCTCAGTGAAGGAAAGGCTGAAGTGAAGAGTGATACAGAAGGGATGACAGCACAGTCTGCATTTTGCATGGATCCAAGTGAGAGGTGTGAAAGAAAAGCCATTGTCTGTCCATGTTTCAGAGCAGTAGCTGCAGGAGATAAGACACCAAGTTTATTTCCCCAGGATAAAGTTGTATATATATATATATGTATACACAAATGTATGTATGTATATATATACAGAATTCATGCTTGATTTAATTCTAATACTTTCCCATTTGGTAATGAGACACAGTGACCTGAAGTCATGCTTAATACTCTAAGTACTTAAACCACAGCCTACACTTGACTTTAGACTCTGAACTCCTCTGGTATTTGCCAACCTCTAATCCTTACACAGTCCCTCTTCATTTGTAGTCTGTGTTCTCTGAGAGGTACTCCCTCTGTAAGTCATTATTCTCCTCCTCCTGCCTGGTCCAAGAAGCACTGCTACTTTCTAGTATGCCACATCTGCTGTCCTGCTTCGAAAGGGATAGAGTGCTAGATTGCTGTGCAGTTTCTCTGCAATGCTTATAAAAATAGGTATTGACTCCCTGAAGATGAGGGCAAAGTGATTTTGCCCTTTTGGGCCAGTAATATGCTGGTGTCTGAATGCATTAGGGCTGAATCCTCCGAAACATTACCTTTTCCGCATGGCTCAGTACTGCAAGAAGGAGTGCTCCAGCCCCTGAAGTAGGAAACTACAGTGCTCCTCCTCTGTTCCTGCTCCAAACAGAGCCACCACTTTGTGTGTGGTCTTGCCAAGGTAGTTAACAGTACTGATGCCTTAGGTGGTGATACCAGAAAGTAGCTTAGCTTTAAGTGTCTCTCCCACAGATGCCTGGCACATGGATTTCTGCCCAAGCCCTAGACAGCCTCAGGGAGTGTAATAAGGGCAAGTGCAGAGCCTGGTCGCACACACTGGCATAGGGCCAGGGCCATCTGTTTATGGGTGCAGGCAAGATCACGCAGACTCGCTGCCCTCAGCTACGAGTGGAGGATCACGTCTCAGGGAGCTGCCCTGCACCACCAGACTGGGCAAAAAGCCATGGCCACTGCTCTGATAATTGCTGGGGCTTGGTCTGTTTCACTCTCCTATTCCAGGGTGGGACTTTGCTATTCCAGGTATCTGCCTCATTTCCCTTTGCCTAGAGCTAATCTGAGACAAGAGCTAACCTGTGCGTGTCAATGCTTGAAATAATACATGCAAGACATAAATAATAAGCAAAAATAAGCAAGCTGTAACCATTCTCAGACACTAAGATGATGGGAAGGCTTTACAGAACAGAAATCTAAGGGCTTTCATGATTATGCTTCCTGCATAACATAACATACCTTACTTCTGTTTTTCCTACTAAAGGCAGACTCACAGTTACAGATGTACTGTTCTTTGTAAGTGCAACACATCGATTTTGCATCAGCTAGAAACTATTTTGCAGCATGTGCATGTCATTTTTCTTATTTCTCACCCCACAAAATGAACTTCAGTTCCTCTTCCTGTACCACTTATAAATGGATTAATTTCTAAGGCCAAAATGCCTCACATTAAGTGAAGCAGCCAGGACAACCCATTCAGAGTGGGTTCATTCAGTGTGAAGAGAGGGAAAGAAAGATATCCTACAAGATCATATATCTAAATCAGACCCTTACTTTCTGAAATAGGGGCTTTTATAAAAGACTCATGTCAAAACAATCTGGTGCACAGACACTCCAAAAAGAGGTTGCCTGTGGAAGAAGAGCACTCAGCTAAAAGATATTACATTCCTATAGGATGGTCTGTGTATCCCTGTGAGACAATGCACTGCTTCACATAGATATGCCTTAAACATGTGTTCTAAGTGTGGTCTTTTCAGGAAGTCTGATAATGTTGGCTCTATCCATGAACAGCACAGAAGGCCACTGACCTGGGTGGCACACAGCTCTCTGTTCAGAGACTGAAGTGACAGTAGAGCGTGAATTTCCCAGATGTCTATAGAGGAGGTTGTGCTGGCAAGTTGCTGAAAGAGTCCTCAGCAAAAACAAGAAACTCCAGAGAGGACCCGCTGGCAGAGTATTTGCAGCTTCTTGCTATGGATCCAGATGTACCAGTTCAAGCCAGGTCAGAACAGTATGAAAAACAAATGCTGCTGGCCCAAGAGTACATGGTATTTAGCCTGAGAAGTCAAAGTCGGACAGTTATGCTAACTAGACTGCTCCTGGTGCTGGAAACTGTCACTCTTCCAGTGAAACAACTCAGCCACGTCTTAAACTTTCGAATGTACCGTGATTCATTTATCTTAACTCTGGTCAACCCAAAAGACTGAAACCTGCTGCTCATCCTTGGGGCAATTAAGGTATTGATAGGGATGAGCTTTATCTAGAACTGTTTTGTTCTGAATCTCTAAGAGATAGAAAGGACCTTGAAACTGTGGTACACCCACTTCTTGAACTGGCAAGGACTGACGTGTTGGCAACATTGACAGTGCTGTCAGCCTCAGAAGATCTGTAACAGGAACACTTTGCCTGCTGAGAACCACTGATCAGAGGCTGAAAAACCAGCTACTACACAGTAATGACATAGAACTTTTGGTGATCTACATAGGCAAGGATCTATTGAGTTCTAGAAGAGATATAAAGCAGAGAGCTGCTCAGCATCTAAGCCTGACCAGGAACCAGAAACTGGCATTCCTTCTATCTTTCTGTAGAAGGTTAACTGGCACTCTCACAAGGCACTGACAGTCAGTAAGGTCAGGCATAAAATGCCCTGCTTTTTTTTTTAAGCCAAAAGGTAGACACCACCTTTTAACAACTGTTAGAGCACCCACCTAGCATACAGGAAACCCAATTGCATATGTAACTTCAGAGGATTCAAACACACATCTGCTGTTTGGAGAGAGCCCTAACAATCCATCTGTGTCTTGGGAATGTGTCTGGAGGGCTCTGAAGGATGTTCTCAGCCTGGCCTCCCAAGGGTGTTCTGTGGTGCAGTGAATATGTAACTCATGATTCACCTGGCTGGAGAGAAAAGAAGGAATATGACTCTTCCTCTGAGTTTTAGGTCACTTGCTATGAGAAGAAGAGATACCACACTTGCCTTTCACTCATCAAGCCCAAATGATTTTTCAACAGAAAAGCATAAATAAACATAAAAAGAGGTAAAAAATGTGTGGAAACAAGGGCAGTCTCACAGCATTTAGAGAATTATGATTTATTGAGAAGTGCTTTAGAAGTCGAATTCTTTCCAACAACAAGGCTCGGGCTGGAGGAAGTCTATGCATCAAGAGAAAGCTAAAACTGCCTCTGTTGCAAGTGATCAGCTGTTAGCAAATTCAATACTCCCACACAATTTTCAGCTTTGCATAGTGGCAGTAGAAATACTAAGACCTGAGTTGGCCTCTTGTCCAAACTCTCACCTTATCTCCCGAAACGATAATCACTGTGTAACCTTCAAGATAAATTAGTCCCCGCACTAAAGAAAACAGATTCCAGCTCTACCTTGAGCAGTTCTCTGGCCTTATGTATAACACATCTGTAAAACTCACATCTTGCTATCTCTCATGTAGCATCCACTTTACAGGGACAAAGTTCGTATCAGCAAAGGCAGTTTCCCTGCTGCTCTGTGTTCTCTCCTATAGACACAGTAAATAAGCTGCTTCTGTTCTAACCGGCTCTGAATTGTGTTCTGTTTTTTTCCATAGCACTAGCGATAAAAGAGAGGTTTCCAGTCAGTGGCCCGTGGTTACAATCAATGAGGAACTGTTGCTCCTGGTGTGTGGCTTAGTTACTGGTTGTGTTACCCTGGATTTTTCTTTGCAGCCACTGGAAGAAAAAGCATATACAAAACGAGGGAGAAGAGCGAGAAAATGCCCCACACTTAATGACTTCAACGGTGTCTGGCTACACTGTGTCACTTTGAAAATCACTTCTACATTTAATGCTTAATGGTATTTTTTTTTGAGAGGCAGCTCTTGCAACTATTTCAGTAGAAGAATGTGACCTCTCAAAGAAGAAAAGATAAACTATGTGAACATGATTTGGAAAGGAGGCATCTGTGAGGTGATCTGTGTTGGAATCAGGTCCCACTCAGTGAAATACTCATTACTAGTGCTGATGACTTGAAAGATACTCTTTGTTTTGTTGGGTTTTTTTCTGTTATTGGCTTACTAGAAAGGTTTTTCTTTGCACTCACTTTAGAATGAAAAGAGGAGCTCTTGGACTTTAGATGAGCACAATTTTCTGTTCATTATTCTAATGATGACATACTGGTTCCAGTATCCTTTGTACTCACTTCATGTTCTGGGTTTTTTTGGTTTTTTTGGTTTTTTTTTGCCAACTGGCAGGGTGCAGCAGACCTATCTCTAAACCCATGGGGAGGTAAGTTGCCACATATTGATGTAATTAATTTAGTGAGACAAAGCATATAAACAGCTATAACAATAGGCTTTCTGCTTCATCACTACTGTTGAAAGCTGCATCTTTCAAGAGTTAACCACAAAAACAAGGTATGATATATGCAATTTCACCTAAGGACTGATGCAAGAACTGTTTTCTTAATTGCAGTTGCATAGCCTGTTCTCTTTTCCATGTTGGTGCCTCCCAACAACAGATATCAAACAGATCACACTGGTTCCAGAGGTCCGAGAAAAGATCTGGACTTGTTCAGTTCCCCAGTGGTCACACAACAGTACATACACTTATACACACCAGTTCACCTAGATGAACTTAATGTAAAATGTATTCCTTCCCATTTAGACAAACATAAGGAACGAGGAAAGACGGATTTGCAAACAGAACTTCTTTGAATGAGATCTTAACAGACACTATATAAATTAGGTAACAATTGACTCCTGATATGGGTTGCTAAAAGCTGTCAAGAATGGCCCTGAAGGCATTACTGTGGTCTTTGTGGACCAATGGAGGAGGAAAGCATGACCTACCCATTCAGTGCAGCTTCAAAGTCTAAGGCACTTCAGGACCATAGTGGTGCATGGAGGAGCCCTCTCCCAAAAGCACACAGCTTGGTCCCCCTGTCTGTCCCATGGCTGCCCCAAAGGCAAGACACGGTCAGGAGAAGTAATGAGGCACTTTGCATTGGGTTAACACAGCCAGGTGCATTGGCACCACCTCCAATCCATTCTCTGGTTTCACAACATATTTTAATTCCCTTTTAATCTTATTGAAGAGAATGGTTGTTGGACTGCTGTTCACTGACTTATCTTTGAAAGATCCGGTTCCTCAACACAATAGTCCCCTATGTTTGAATATCCTTTCATCTCGCTGAAGATATCTGGTTGGAAAGTATGCAGTCAGTCGGCAGACATGAAACATTTTGCTGGGTAATTGCAATGTGGCACTTACCTAACTCCTGGCCTGGCTTTTGGGGGTAAAAGTCAGCAGGAGTGAATCAGAGAGGTACCAACGCTTTCCCGCGGTGGTGGCAGCTGTCTTGAGCCCTGGGACCGCTTCTGTACGGTCTGCGGGACCCGGCGCTTCCTGAGCGGTCCCGACGCGGCTCCTCAAAGGGTCTCGGCCAGGCCCCGGCCCACCGCCACCACTCATGACGCCCTCGGAGCCCCGAGGCGCTACCCTGTCTGCCCCAGCCCTCCATCCGCCCAGGGGACCCGAGCAGAGGCCGCCAACCCACCCACACCACCTGCGCCTCAGGGCTGCCGGGCCTGACCCTTCGCCCCAGCGTCGGGCCTCGCCCCACATCGCCACATCACCATGGCAACGCACCCACCGTCCCAGGCAGCGGCCACTGCGCCTCCCCGTCGCCGGGCGCAGGCCCGGACGTGGCTGATCCGACCCGACCCGACCCGACCCGGCCCGGCCTGACCCAGCTCTACTCGTCTCGGTGCAGGCCGGTGATCCCTCCTTTCCGAGGGTGCGAACCCCTTACCCGGCAGCTTCAGCGCCCGGGACAGCACCGTAGCCATGCTGGAGATGAGCAGTGCTCATGCGCGCCAGCCTTCTCTCTCCGCGCCTTCCCGCGACCTGCTGGGAACTGTAGTTCTGCGGCCTGCGAGGCGGCTCTCTCCAATCCCCTCAGTTTCCCTAGCCCCCCAACCCCCCAGCCCGGCCGGGGCCCCGTGTCGCTTCTCGCTGGGCTGAAGGAGAAGGAGTGCGGGGGAAGCCCGGGGGTCTCTTTCACGGGGAGCTGCGGGTGAGGGCTGCTCGGTGGGCTGCCAAAGGAGGTGGGAGGGGCGCAGGCCAGTGGATTCTGAGGGCCTCTCAGGTGGGGTGGCACCGGGGCCTTCCCTTGGGAGGTGCAGCTGCCCGCCTGGCCTCCACTTGGAATTCCCACCAAAACCAAAGCTCTTCACTGGTTCCATCACGTTTGGTTTTGTCCCTCTTGTTTTACAGGGGCAGAGACCTGCAGGTCTCTGGGGACTGGTGGCAGCCAGCTGTGACTAAGGACAGCTCAGATTGCCACAGCCTACACCACTGTGCTAGGCACAGACTCATGTCAAAATAGGCTTGTTGTCCTAAGTGGTTTACACAGAAAGTGCCAGGCCTTCATATAAATATATGCCTTCATATAAATATATGTTATTGCTATAAATATATGCCTTCATTCCTGAGAAGTTTTTGGTTGGAAGTAATAATTGGTTTCGTGTTATTTTGCTTTTCTTTTTGTTGTTGTGTTGTTTTGGTTGGTTGTTTTTCTTTTTTTTTTTTTTCTTAATTGCAAAAGACCGCCAGGACGTTTTCCAAAGCTGTCCTCAATCCTCACCACAGCCTTCCGAGTTAAACCAACAAGTGAACTCTCCCTTTCCCACAATGGGGAAGTTGAACAAAGAGGGTTTTGTGGCCTCCTTCAAAGCCACAAGGCTCCAGCTTCCTGATTCCCAGGCCCATGCATGGACCACCTAACACCACCACTTTTTCAAGTCATGATTTGTGTGAGAACTCTCAAGGCTGATTCCTTTGTCACAGAATAAAATAAAGGTGTATTGGTTGAATACATCAAAGGAGAGTCCAGTTGGTTAAAGAACATATCATGGTTCCTCAGTGTCTGCTGTTTCAGCACCTTTCATGCAAATAGTGTACTTACACTTTCCTGTCCAAGTCTGTCCTGAAACTCTTCAAATAATAGTATGAAGGAGCAGAAGAGAGACACCAAGTGGTCTAGCTGGTGAAGTTTTTTGTTTGGTTGGTTGGTTGTGTTTTTTTTTTAATTCCCAATATGAACAGGAGAGTAGTTCTAATCCAAAATCTTTTGATAGTAGAGAGGGTTTTTTCCATTTATGTCATCAGGCTTCAGATCAGGACCTTCTTGAAAAACAGTACATGTGAGGTCAGTCCCAGGTGGCAAACTGGAGAAATGATCAGAGTCAGTCTTTTCCTTTCCATTCCAAGTCTTTCTGAACGCAGACTGTTTTTGTTCCATGTGCCATTTCTCTTCCTTCACTTTTTGATTTAAGAGCAGCAACAGTCCTGTATCTATGTAAATATTTACAGGAGAGATCTTAAATGCTTTTCAAGTCTCAGTTAACAAAGCTTATGATAACACAGGGACAAGAGCTGTCCAGCAGAGCGACTCTTTCTAAGAAAATCCTTCTGGCAGCAATTAGAGCTGAGAGAAAAGGTACAGCAGAAAACAGCCAGCAGCAGGAACTGGAAAATGTGGTGTCCTCATTTTTGATCTTCTAACATCTGGCGTGCACATATACACACTGCAAGAGCCCATAGCTTACAATGCTTGTATGTTTGCAGTACAGCATTGTCCACTCTTAATTTCATGCATCCCACAAAAATGTCTTTCCCCAAGCTCTGAGATTTCTTCTGAGGCTAATGGATAGCAAGGTCAAGTGATTTGTGGTGAAAACTGATGCTTTTGAAGAACATAAGACTAAGCAATGTGTTTTTTACAGAGGGTGTAATGATTTGCAAAGCATGAGAAATGAAGTTTTGCTTCTTTACATTGTGAATGTAAGCTGATTTGCATATAAATTGGACCTGTCAAGGGTACTAATATCAATCAAATAGCTGTAAAAATAAAAATGAAGTTGCAAATAAATCATTCATTTATATGAATGCTGCTGATAATTTTATTTTTTTTTCCAAAGCTGTTTGAAAAAGCCAGATGCTGACAAATGAGATACTTGGGGTTAAGCTGAGAAGTCTAAGAGCTTTGGATGGGTTATGTGGTTGTTTAAAAAAATGTTACAAGCCAAAATGCATGAAAATACAGAGCCACCAGCCTCTCCACTGGTAAATAAAAAACACCTGTGCAGCAGTCCTCTCCACCCACACTGGCGCTTGCCGTCCTGTATCAGGTGAAGTTCCTGCCTGAAGTGAATTTGCTGTACCCTGCTGGATGTCTGACCTCACACTCTGAAATGCTGGTGTGTTGGAGTAGCTGCACAGCTACACAATATCCACACAAACTGTAGTGATATCCAGAAGAGCTCAAGAAGACTTGGCACTTGGCTCAAAAATAGCAGAACACACCATAAAGAAATCTTTTCAGTGTCAACTCTTTCAAGTAACTTCTCACTGTCACTCCATGTGAATGGAATGGAGAGAGGGGTGACATCCTTGAACAGCAGCCTTGTTCAGAAATCCCAGAGAATGCACTTCAGCCTTGCACCCAGGTTGCAGCTACCTTCTCTTTTTCCCCTCCTTTATTTCTTTATGGGACACGCCGTTCATAATGTTTTATTCCACTTCAGCCTCTGGACCAGCCTACACTAAATGTCCCACAAGTGGAAGTGGAACATTGAAAGTCCCCCTGAGGAGGAAGAACACCATGCACCAGCACAGGGTAGGGGTTGACCTGATGGAAAGCAACTTTGTGGAGAAGGACCTGGGAGTCCGGGTGGACAAGCTAACGGTAAGCCAGCAATGTGCTCTTGTAGCTAAGAAAGGATGATCCTAGAAATTTCATGGGAGCATCTGAAGTACTTCAGAGCTTTATTGAAGTTCCTAGTCGTTCATGTGTGGACTTTTAAAAAGGTCTAAGGTCCTACAGGTGTTAATATCTTGCAAACCTGCCAACATGCCCTCTGGTCCATGGAGGATGTCAGGGCTAGGGAGACTCTCACAACTGCTGCTCTCCCACATAGCCTAGGGCACAAACAATCTGCAAGGCAAAGGGGTGGCTGATCCACTTTTGCCCTCAGGTTACTAAATCTGCACCTGTCCAGGCTGCAGGCTGGAGAAATGAGCACAAATGTATTTTCAGACTTTGTTCTCACCAAGAGGATTTTGCTGTCTCAGAGCTCTTGTGTGTCCTGAGCTACCCACAGACAGACAAGTGCTAATAGTCTGTTTGCATATCACAGGCAATCTTCATGCTGAGACCACTCAAGTTTAGAAAACTGACTGCAGCAGAAGAATGCATTCAACACCCTGAAGCTGCTTACAACACAGTCACAGATATGTGCCAACAACAACAACAAAAGTTTCTTATTGTAATAAAGTTCCTGGTCTCTGCTTAGTGTCATGGAGTGATGGCACATAGGTGCTGGGTATCCTTACCTGAATGCAGCCACAGTGGTGACAGAGGACTGGGCAGTGCTCCTTTCACATGATTGGGAATGTGAATAGTAACTTGCAGGAGACAGTGAAGTGCTACATCATCCTTCTGTCCTGCCTCTAATAGCCTAAGAGGCACAGGGAATGGGGAATTTCTGTGATACATGGTGCTGCCTGCTAAGAGCTGTGCTGAGTTTGTGTGCTGTTGGCATAAGACCAGGACTTGGGCACACACTGTGACCCCTCACCAGCACAGGTTTGATTTGGACTGGGGTTTCAGGAGTGTATGGCCACACCTGTGTAGGTTTCCTCAGTTGATGTTTCTGTGCCATGCCACGGAGGTGTTCTTGTTTGGACCGTTCCTCCATCCAGTGTTCCTGTCCCATGCTGACTGTCCCATTTCTTCTTCACAGGATGTTGCAGAGGCAGCATAAGAGGACTGTGTTTGCTGCATGCTGAATAGGGAACAGCTGGACACAGATGATTGTTTGGGTTATTTGCCTGTTGCCTGGACATTTTGTTTGCTTGCTTGAGCCCTGAAAAAAAAATAGGTTTCCTGTTTTTCCAGAGGCTGGTCTGTGTTAAGACTGCATATTGTGGGCTGCTTTTGAAAACTGGTGTTTTATAACTTTGCAAATGAGTGTCCTGCTGTTTCAGTGGCAAGACTCCATAAATAAGGCAGTCTTCTCAGAAATTTCCCTGTCACAGAGCCAGCGGGACTCAGGGATCAGAAGCAGCCAAAACCACATGCTTCTGGTGTCAGAGAAGCAGATACCCCTGAGTGTGGTCCTAGTTGGACCCCTCTTGAGTGGATTTAAATGGCTGACTAAATGAAAGTGCTAGCTGATGTTTACAGACTGTGTTTAGAAGAATGACACTCATCTTTCCTCCCTATCAGCTCCTCACCTGGGGTAAACCAGCATCCCACTGTTGCAATCATAATACTCTGTGTTTGTAACTGCTCTCTCTGTAACACTTGTGCATATCCTCTGACACCTTACTTCTGGGTGCTTGCTTGTATTCTTAGTGTCTGGACAGTACTTTCCCTGTGAGAAAAGAATCTTTTTTTTCTCATTTATGAGTGCAGACATTTTGGCTGTGGAAAATGGGGTTAAATAAGAATAAGCTGGTCAGGAAACAGAGAGAATGTTGTTGCCAGCTGATACTGGAGAAGAAATATCAGGAAGAATGCATATTTAGCCAAGGCACTCACAAGAAGTTCCACGGGTCTAGTCATGAGCCTGGATGTGCAGCAATTATGTAGCTTTGGGCTGTGATGGCTGCAAATCATGGCAAAATGTCAGTCTGACACAAGGGACCAGAGATGGGCGTACAGCCCCTGTTGCATAAAAATCATCACTTTAACACCTTGTATGTCTTCAGAGATCTCTTTATTGAGTACTGACCAGACTTGATCCTGTTTGATTTCTTAGGCATAGATTTGGGGAAGGGGGGCACAAAAAAAAACAAAACAAAACAAAGCAAAACAACACTGCAGCCGATTCACCCCCCTTGTTTATTGCACCAGAAATAGATTTGGCAGAGTTCATCAGGAATGAACTAATCAGCAGGGAATTAATTGGCATGTTTGTTAAAAGGCAGAAACAACGTGGTGAACAAATTCATGGCTGGATGGCCGGAGAATTCAAGCAGCCAGATTAAAGTGCTGCATAGTGGAAACTGTGACTAGTAAGAGAAGTTGTACAGCTGTGCTGGAGAGCCAGCAGTTGAGAGCTGACCAAAAGAACCAGGGGCAAAGATACACGGGTGTCCTTGCAGATGGAGTTGCTTTCAAGAAGTGTTCAATTGCCCGGGCTTTCCTTCCCATAAGGCTCCCATGTGTGGGGGAGATGGCTAGCTTGCACGAGTGGGAGGGAGGGGTAGGAGAGGTACAGCTGGAGGAGGCTCCACGGAAAGACTGTGGCAATGCAGAAAGCAGGGAAATGAAGAAGGACACGTCACTTATTACAAGCTGAAATGCAGAGAGGGTGGTGAAAAGAGAAGCAGGGAGGCAGAAATTTGGAAGCCTCATCACAGAAGGACTGGCACTCAAGAGCACAGGTAACACTTGTATGCAGTTCTCTGGCTTCTTTCTCAGGAATGTTTTGCTTCTTCCTCTGGAGGAGTCACATCCATACAGCTTGGAAAGAGCTTGTTGGGTTGAGGCACCTAAAGGCACCTGTGGGAATAGTCAGGAAAGGAGGCAACATGTGCAGATTGGCATGGACTTGGAGGTCGGAGAGTTGCTGCCTACTTTTTCCAGAGAACAGGGGTGTGCAGAGTGAAAGGAGGAGGGAGAAAGGAAGAGTGAACAAATCCTTAGAGACAGACAGGCAGACATGGAGAGTGCAAGGTCTGTGGGAGCCTATCCAGGGAGACTAGAAACTTCTTAAGAGGGAGCACCAAGCTCTACATGAGAGAGAGATAGAGATAAGACATCCTGAAAAAGCAGGTACTAGAAAAGAGCCCTCTAGAGAGAAGGCAAAAGGTACATATTACCTTCTCAAATCCAACAGTACTTTATTAATTATGTGATTGCAGTAAATGTGTGCTTTGCATCTGGATGGCTTGGTTTTATTTTTATTTTAGTTTTTTGTTTGTTTGTTTCTTTGTTTTTGTTGTGGTTTTTTTCCCCTTCTTTAGCATCAGTATGTCTGCCTGCTGGCAACAGTATCACCCTAGCTAGGTGTCTTCATTGAGGCTGTCAATCAGACCCTTTTGTTTAGCAGGATGGTCAGTCTATTTGAGGGTTTCAGGTTCTCCTTTCTTTCGCACACTATGCAGGTAGGAAATGAGCAGTGTAACTCTTATTTTATGCAAAAGCACAATTATCTCAAACATGTTGCCAAACTTGAAAAAGTCAAGATATTGTTATTCTTACATAACCCAAAGTTGGGTGTGTGCCTGTACAAATATATAGCATTATACCCACACACATATAAACTGAAGAATAATACATTACAATCTGGGTTGAGTTTTTGTTGTTTGTTTTTTTTTTTGTTGGGGTGGTTTTTGTGTGGTTTTTTGGGGTTTTTTTGTTTGTTTTTTTTCACAAGGACTTTTCAAACAGGTGATATTCTAGCTGTGACTGGGTTAATATTGTAGGATCCAAAGCTTTTGGCATTTTTCTTGATCTTTCTACCATTACATAATACAAGCATATGTTAATGTTTATACTCCCCTGGGTTGGTTTTGCTTTTTTTTTTCATTTGTAGGGCTAATAAATGCCATCCTCTTTTCAAGTAGAACTTGCAAATCCTTTGATTGTTCTGGACTTGAAGCCTTGGCAGTTTTGCCCTCTAAAAGCTCAGTCTTTTCAGGATTCCAGTCTGGGATCTCTGGCAGAACAGTCATTAACAGAGAAATTGTAGGCAGCTACTCTTATATCTTTTTAACGTGAAGCTCTTTGGTTTATAGTACCTAAACATTCTTTGACTTTATACATAAACCAGAACATTTTATTTGGGTGTATGTAAGTAATATAACCTTAAAATACTGAATACAGAAATAAAGATAAGAGAAATTCCAACAGTGTGAAAAAATGCCTTTATTATATATTGAGATCCTTTACAAAATTAATAATCTTAGGTTTACTTTGATGTTTAAATATCCATTACCATTGGAGTGAGAGCTACATTTTATATATTTATGATTTACCTGAGATCAAATTCCCTGAATCATTTAAAAGTATATTTTATTTCTCTGCAAATAGCCCAAAACTCAGTATCACTCTTCAGCTTTAGTTTGAAAGTAGATCAAAAGGACCTTTGGAAAATTATGAGAGGAGAATGGGTCTCAACTCAAAACCACAAAGCTAATTCACTTGCAGTTCAATACTGTAGAAAAAAACCTCAAAAAATCAAAACCAACATCCCTCATCCCTACAGTGAATGCTAACACTAATCAACAAAACCTTCCTCTCAAAGCAAATGTGGTCTTGAGCTCACACACTGGGATGCTCATGCATGGCATCAGGAGAGTGCATGTGTTTAGAGCAGTCAGAAGTGCAGGGAAAGGTCTCAAACCCTTTTGATATGCAAGGGGCAGGCAAGCTCTGAATCATAATGCAACAAGTCACATGTCTGCAATAGGAACAGTGTGTTCTCAGGCTTCAGGGGAGAGAGGGCTCTGAAATGAAGGTATGTTTGGCACCAGTAGAGGATAACCAAAGCAATTCCCCTGTATCCTATCAGGCAGCACAACCCTTGAGCTGAACTTCAGTCATCACACTTGACCTCAGTATGTCACTGATCACTATCTCAGTGGTTTGTTGTTATTCCCTGCTGCCTGTAAGGAGGGATGAGCAGTGGAAATGGAGTATACTGGAGCAGCAAGAAACAGAGCAAATAGGAGAGGGACAGATAGAGGAGTCTAAAACCTGGCAGCGCTCCTTTGCTTTGGGGCAGGGACTCAGGCTGGGATGGCACAACTGCCAATCCTGGCAGGGCTGTGCTCAGAGTACTGAGGTAGCAGAACTCTTTTATCATGTTTTACTGAGGAATTAAGAAGCTAAAAGAAGAAAAATATATTTTGCAATGATGAGACGAGAATGTCTGTCTTCATTGATTTCAGATGGACTGTCCAGTGAATCACTGAGCCTACCCTGCTCCAAGAGCAGAATATTATGTCATTTTCTTACAGAAAGCATGCCATATTATTGTAACTAATAGTAATAAGAAAGCTACTATATTGTTATTGTCATTTTATGGATTCAGGAAAGAGTTTTCATCCAAGGATGTGAAAGAGTTTTCCCTGATTGTCAACCTGTGTTCTACCCTGATAGTATTGTCCTGTGCAACACTGCAATGGATCCAAAGACATATTTGCAACAGGCTTGAGATCTGTTTCCTATTACAGATGATTCTGCAGACTTTCTCTGCCAGAAACTTTGTTAGTGGATACCCCTTTGACTTCTACAATTCTACCTAAGAGAAGGTAGATTGGTCAATTTCTGAGCTATGGGAATATATTTAAAAGATTATTACAACCTGATGTTTACTATGATAATAAATTACAGCATCCTTCAGGAATGCAGGGAGCAAAGCTACAAAGAAACACGACCGTGAGGGACTCTACAAATGATGTGTGTGGGTTTTGTGATTCATTTGGACACCTGGTATTTCAAAAAGTTTCAGATCAAGCAAGGTCAATTTTCAGCATCAGATGTAGGTGGAATTTATCACCACCCTTTTTTAACAAATACATAAAGAACAAAGTATCCAAGCCCTGGGGTACTGAAACAGGTGGAAGGTGAAGAGGTTAAGGAATAGACAATTTCTTCAGGAAGTTTTAAAATGAGCTAGGAAGCCACACTGCTTCCTCAGTGTTGGCAGCATTTAAAAATCATTTGCAATTAGAGATGCTGGTGTCTGGCAAGTCCTTTCCCATCGGGGATTAAAAAGGCATGTGCAAATGCATAGTCATTAAAAGATAGAGGGAAAAAAAAGACAAAAATGTCTAAAGGCTGTAGTATTTCTCTGGAAAGGCAAAGAGGAAGAGGAGCTGTGGTGTCAGTGAAAGTAGTGTCAAGAGGTTCATGAAAACCTTTTCATTATGCGCCGTGATGATGTCATCAAACCTTCTTAGAGATCTTTATTTCGTAAGCTCTGAGTTGCAGGGGAGGAGGTGGTGTATGTATGTGCAAGATAAGAAGAACGTTCTTGGTTTTGGTTGTGAGTTTGTTTTGTTTTTTTTTTTCTTTTTCTTTAAATGAATATTGCAATCAGAAGAAGGATACTGAGTACAAAATCATGACAGGTGGAAAGTAGTATATTTAAAGTAGCGTAACATTTTCCATCAGTATGGCTATATTCATACTGCCATTTTACATGGAAAAATAAATGCAGTTGCAATTAAAATAGAAAAGCACAAAGTAAAAGGATTTATTTATGTACTGCTTTATCTGCCACAGCTTCTAGTAGGTTTTGAGGCAGATGAATTCTTCCCAGAAGGTTGGGAGACAAATGCCCTTTCACATTTTGCAGTGAGGTCTTAGACTTTTGATGCATGTACCTGAATAGAGGAATAATTTGGATTTTCTGAATGTGCCTGCTTCTCACATAAGCCCCTCCATCATTGTGACTACGGATGACTGAAATCATCACTGAAACCAATGAACTTGGCACTGCGTTTTTTCTGATTGCTATGTGCAATATGTGCATAAATTGGCATTTCCAGCTAGTCTTTTCCAGAACAGCTGTTTGTGATATTACAAAAAAAAAATAAATATCAGATTCAACACTGAGGGACTACTTAATTAAGGCAGACTAACAAATTAGCATCAGTAAGCTGTGAAGAGACTGATCTATCACATTTACAGATAGTACTTGTCCAGGAGGGCTTATAGACCAGGGTTGACTTCCATTAGCTTGGGAATGATGGTAAACTCAAAAGAAGACAAGGAGATTAGGCAAATGCTCACATCAGTTCATATACCTGTCTTGCCTACTCTGCAGATATAATCAGAAGGAACAGATCCCTTGACACCAGGTCAAAGTGGAGACAGTACACGGGGCATGGTGTTGCCTTTAAGGCTCCATCACTTGGCAGCATGTCAGGTATTGTCACTGGTTATTGGATCACATAAAAAAGAACATTTATTATTATTATGGCCTCCATTCAATCCTTAATAAATCGCTTCCCTGTTTCATACCATGCTTTCCCTAAATGCAAGTACTTTGTAGTACCTCCTGATGTTGCTAGAACATTTCTAGATAAAAGGTTCTATCCCAACATGGCTACATATGAAACAAATCTACTTTCCTAGATGCTGCCAATTGATGAAGCATCTCTCTACAACTCAATGACTTGAAAGAAAAGTAAGGAGGTTTGTACTTTTGAAAAAGTTCCTATGCTTCTGTAAAAGCTAGGCTGGGCAACCTGAACAACATTTTAAAGAAATAAATCTTCAGAATGAAAGATTCTGCTGTTGGGGTGACAGATGGGAGGTGGATAAAAAAGAGGAAAGAGAGAAATAAAGCAGTTAGCAAGATTTTTTTTGTTTCCACAAAGCAGGGGGAAGTCAAGATCCTACAAAAAGCCATCATGGTGACAATTCCTCTTTTTCTGTTCTTCGTCCTCTCATCCTGTAGCAAATCCCAGGAGGACTTTCTGGACCAGCATCAGCAATGGGACTACAGAGAAGGCGGTAAGAGGTGGTGTTAGTTGGTCAGCCTGGACATTCAATAACTCAGAGATGAAGATTTGACCATTTTGTCTTTGAAGAGCTCATTTATGATTTCTGGAGAGAAGAATGTTTTAGAAATAATTATCTGGGATATTCAGTGATAGCAGAAAACTTGGGCACCTGGAGGCAGATAATTGGACTGTGAGGGAGAGTTATTTGTTTTTTAATTTAGATCCACCATGTGTTGAATATTTGGCATTTCATTGTGACTCATTTCAAGTAAAGGGGTGCGGAATCAAATTCAGACCACTGTCTCATGATTTCTTGTTCTGTCATATTTAATTTTTCTCTCTTCCATGGGCATGCTGCTAACCTAGCTGACAATGTCAACATAGGAGGCATTAAAAGCATCACTCAAACCCTTGAGAACTGGGGAAATGACATCTTCTGGCAAATGAAGAACACCTTGCTGAACAACCCAAACACATTACTCCCTGAGTTCTCCAGGTAATTCCCTTCATCTGCAGGTGGGATTCAGTCCTCTCTTGGATGTTTTTCTTTAAGATGAACTTTCAAATTGCTCAGTTGTTGGAAGATGAATCCAATTGTCTTGGTATCTTGGCAGCTCTGAGTAGTGAACTGAATATTCTGCTGACTATTTATTGTGAAGTATTCTCAGTTGTCATGAATGTATTATAAGAATTATCCTAAAGAAAATGTAGGCTGTCCTTGGCACCTCACTTTTGTGAGAACAGGCTGGAAAAATGAACTGTGCTACAAATCCTCACATGGACTTGGCCACAGGGCAGGTAGAAGAAGATGATTAGGCTTGTGATGGTTTTTATTTCAGTGTCTAACACCCAGATCTGAGAAAGCTATTCCCTAGTTCATGTCATCATATTTCCCCCTTTGCACTGTGGAAAATATTAACCATTGAGCACACTCACAAAATGCACTCGAATCTCACCTTTCCACAAATAGAGTGGGAAAGATGATGAAAGAAAAAGAGGTGAAGGGAATGCTGGGAGTTACTAGAAACATAATCTCACTTAAATCTGAATTGTTTGTAAAGCAAGTGGTCCTCTTCCATAACTTAGCTTTTTCATTAGGAAAAAGAAGGAAACTGTCTGCAACTGCTACACATTGAAGCAGTTGAAGAGGAAAGACTAGAATAAAATGGCACTAGTCAGAAGGTCATGCAATATCTGTACACAATAGGGTTTCAGGAGAATATAGTTGATAAATTATATGTTGGCCTTTGGCATCAAGCGGGTTTTTCTCTGGCTGCATGGTGGCTGGTTGTTATCAGCACAGAAATCATCACAACTTTCACACTGCCAATGCTGAAATCCTTTGGTGCCTAAGATTTTGGGGGTCAGCATTAACTCATGTATCTGGAAAGCTCTAACTTTTGTCAAGGGAAGTGTAATGAGACTATTCAGCCTTATTTCCTGCACAGGGCTTTGAAATAAGAGTTTCCTGGCAAGGACAGAGGCTGGTCTGTTGGAAATGTTGAAGAATGACAGTAAATCCATGGGAATCACTAGTCTAGCCTCTATGTCTGCTCCTGGTTAACAGTGAGGATAATTATCACTAATTAGTATCAGGTGAGATTAAAATGAGCATCAGAGCTTTGCAACACCCAAAGGGAGTCTGAAAACTCTTTGAGGGAAGGGACAGGGTTAACTTCAACCACTGCTGCATCAGTGCAGCCCTCACCTTGCCAAATCCTGATGTAAAACCTGTCTCTTCCCCTCCTTCAGCTCAGGCTGAGGCATAGCCTGGAGTGATCCAGGGGCTGTGTAATCACAGCTGCACCACAGTTCACAGCAGCCTGCCCTTCATTTGAAAGTCTTCATAAGTGATTCCATATACTGCTACTCTCCTCTACCCTTGATGATTCCAGCCAAGCAGGATGTTTTTAAGGTGTCCCCCCCTTAAAGTAGAAGTGTGGTGAGGTGCTTCTGGGAGCTCATAAACCACCTGATACTGAGCACCAAGCCAGCTGTGCTTTGGTGGTGATTGAAAGATACTGTTTTCCATTATGGTTCTGTAGCTTGTGTGGCTTCCTGTGTTCAGATGAGGGTGACTCAGATGAATTCCTACCACCCAAGGGACAGGGTGGCTTTGGAAGCATCTTTCAATGGTTGTTTGCAACTCTTTCATCATGAAGATTTTGACAGAAACACAAGGTCATAGTTAATTATTCTGTGTGCTCCGGAACACTCCCCGCACTTCTCCTTTATTATTCTCTCTGCAGCCTGCGCCCTGTCTCTGCGGCTGTGGACAATCTTGTGAGGGAAGTCCAGTCAATAAGGAAAAGGCTGGAAGAACTGAATGAACGCCTCAATGTCATCAGTAAAACCATTCTTCCCATTCGACTGAATGCTCTGAAAAGCCAGAGGCGTGGAAATACTCAGCTGCGGAGGCTTCCAATACACAGGAGAAGGTTGCATGCTCGCAGGAGACCTCAGATGAGTTAAAAAAGTTAAAAAAAAAGATATATATATATTTTAACCTGCTTAAACCTTTCTCAATGGGACGCTGCTAGAGAGAATAAAGTAAAGCCCATACAAGTCAGCTTTACTAAGGAGATCAGAACTTCTGCTTTGCTATCTTTCAAACCTCGGTCAGTAAGTGAAATCTGACTCTGTTCTTCAATGATGATTGTTTTGTGTCCTGAGCAAAATGAGTTGACAAGCTCAATCTATTTGAGTGTGAATACCTTTAGGCTATACAGTTGTTCTTTCTGCTTACCAAAGGAAGCTCGCTCAAGCCCCTTCTTTGGAAGTTTTTAAGGCCAGACTGGATGGGGCTCTGAGCAACCTGACCCAGCGGGAGGTGTCCCTGCCCTTGGCAAAGGGTTGGAATTAGATGATCTTTAAGGTCCCTTCTAACTCTGACTATTCTATGATTCTATAAAGATCAGGTGAATTTCTATCTCTGTCCTATTTTTATAGCACTCCAACTGAAACAGTTGGGAAATTTGATCTTCAAAAGTGCTGAATGCCTGATTAATTCAGAAAGATAGATTAGTGCCTTGCACTTCCAGCTGTGCAGGGAGTGGGACAGGAAGTTATGTTTTAAAATACAGTCCTAACCTATTTTCCATCAATGTAAAAAATTCCCCTTCACATGTTCAGAGGATGGGTAGGGTTAGATAACCTTGGTCTGTGCATCATATTTCAAGACTGAAGATGTGCCATATTCTAGGGACCAAATCTGAACATCCACCTGCAAAGAGCATTTTTTATCTACCAGGGCACTCAAAACCTTGTTATTCAGTGGATATGTTCAGAATTTCCAGCAGTCTGAAAGACATCACATTGACTGCTGCCAAAACCACTGGAAAACAGAGGATGTTTTTTTTCAAAACTATTTATCTAAATGGCATAGAGAAGTGTCTAGAAGGATTTTCCAGAATAGCTTAAGAGACAGTTCAGTCCCCAAAATCAGATAATAATTCAATTGTAATCTAATTTGCAGAGTACCTTCTTCACATGCAAGCACTGACCTTCAGACATTTCCCAACAATTAAGATCTATAGAAAAAGAACTATGCACCCCGAGGACTTTGGTGCCTCAGGGAATACCCAGAATCCCCTGCCTTCAGCTTGTCTTTGCCCATGGCTTCCTGACAATAAATATGGTGCCAAAAAAAAAAAAAAAAAAAAAGAGTGGAGAAATCAAATTATGCACTGAACAGAGGACAGAGTGGTCTTGCCCTTTATGTCTTTAAAGGTAAATCCAATAGAGAAGTTCCCATCCAACATCACAGCCAACTGTGTACCTGAAATCTGTTGAAACAATGGTAGGAGAGTCAGAGAGGAAAAGAAACTATTTTTTTAAAAGGTCTGGATGAAGCTATTTGTAAGAACAAAAAATAAAGAATGGCTTATATCTAAATAGTTGTGGGGAAGGCTGGTATGACAGTTTTTTTGCAAGTACTATCATAAACTGTGAGGATGCAGGTTAGCTATTTAAGGATTCCCGGGGCCTCAGTTCATGGAAATAAGGTCAATGGCACTACAATAACCTCCAGAGGGAAAGGGGAAAAAATACTTCCATATGAAATCTTTGAGAATGAAACAGAATAAGTAACACAGTCAGCATTTTAGCTGTGATCTAGTTGAGTAAGGGAGATATTAGGAGTATGTGAGATGATCTGATGAATATTTTCTGGATGTAAATTCTCTGAGTCCAAGTTTTCAGAAAATAACAAAACTTCATCTTGGAAGGTGTCACCTTGGCTTTTGCTTAGCAATTTGAAACACTGCTTAGATAGACTAGGGAAAAATCAAGCCTGTGAAAAGTCTGACAAAAAGACTTTTCAGTTGTGCCTTTGGTGAAGTTGTCATCATAATTTCTCAGGAAATGTATTTTGATCCCGGAATATATTTACCTAAATTACAAGAAATAACAGGAAAGCAAGCCTCACTCCTTCTTGTTATTCTGAATTCAGAGATACTAGTCTGTGCTGTAGCATCAGCTGCATAATTGCACAGACTGCTGGTCCCTCTGGGGGATGCTTTCAACACACTGTGGAGCTGTAGGGACTGCTGGTCACTTTGGCCTATCTGGAGAAAAAATACAACATAAATGTCAGCTTTCGTGCTATATTTTAGACATGTGCATTTTATCAGGCAACCTAAAGCTGCATAAAATCAATTGAGGACTACTTCATACAGAAAGATGAGACTTCCCTCAGTCCCTCTGTCCCACGTGGCTGTAAGTGGGAGGCCGGATCAGATCACTGTATACTTTTTACCTAGAGAACAGGTAAAGAGAATAAACTGTAGCACACAATGTACATTACAATTTTGCAATTTCTTGCATAATGATTAATAAATTAAAAAAAAAAAATTAATGGTTAATAAATTACTAGATCTCTGGCCTTGCCACTACTGATAGCAGCCCCTGTCATTCTCTCTATCAAAGTCCATATTATGGTTCAGCCCCACTCCGTGACTTTAACATGGTCTAATTCATCATTGATGATCGTGGACAGTTGCTTTAACATCTTTGCCTTTGCACGACCATCTCTCTCTCTATGGAAATGCTTTAATGTCACATTTCTTTCATAATTTTCTTTTTTTTTTTTTGTTTTTTAAGAATATAGGAAACTCATGCATCAGCTTAATTCTGCACCACTTACATTTGAGAAGGTAGGAGTCCAGCTGAGCAAGCACCCTCTGGCTGAGGAGACTGTTCTAACCCATACTTGCCTCTGCTACCCTCTCCTTAAACAATCCTGAGCAAGGCATCTTCTCTAGCTGGCTCTTATCCTTTCACACAGCTTACACAAATAAAATTCAGTTGTGATCATGATCTAAGACCTCCATGCACATAAATATACCTGCTATATAAGTCCCCCTCATCTTGTATTCATTTACATTTCTGGGAAGGGACCTGGCTAGAATTTTAAATGGAGTTGACAAGTTGGGCTGGGAGCAGATGCAGAGGTCAGCATCGAGAGAGGAGATACCATCAGTGGCTTCTAAGATCTACCCTTTACCTAAAGCTTACAACATCCAGCGAGAAACGGAGCGCTGCCTTATATTGAGTGGCTTAAAAAACAACTGTGATACCTCTTATTTCTGTTTCTTAGAACCCCAAACAAAACTGTTATGATTTGGCAGCTACAGGAGAGCTGTGCCTCTCCCCACTAAATATATTACACACTTTGGACAGTAGATGCCCTTCCTCGTGTTTTATTTCCTTCAGACTTCCTCTCTCCCCCAGGAAACACGACCTGCTCCCACACTTAATTACTCTTCACGCTTGGCTGCCTCCTCCATTACTTCACCCCCGATGAGGCCGCTACCTTTCCGCTCCCCCAGCCCGCCGTGGCCGGATCCCCTCCCGGCCGACTCCTGCTGGCCCCGGCCGAGTCCCAGTCCCGCCCACCCCGTGTCCCAATCGCTCCTGGCCCCGCAGCCGCAGCACCGGCGGCCCCCGGGCGCTCCCTGGGGGCGGTGCGCAGCACTGCGGGCGGCGGGGCGCTCCGCGGGCCCTCCCACAGGGCCCGAGATGAGAGGGGCCGAGCCGAGCCGGGCCAAGACATAACGCGTGGGACCGAACCGAGACGTGACAAGCCAGACCGAGAGGGGCCAAGCCGAGCCGGGCCAAGCTGCACCGAGCCGAGTCGGGCCGAGCGGCACCATGCTGGGCATGATCAAGAACTCCCTGCTGAGCTCGGTGGAGACCTGGCCCTACCGGGTGTTGAGCAAGAGAGAGAAGGTAAGTAGAGGGTCGGGTGCCGGGATTTGCTCCCCCGCGGGGATTTCTGCGCCGGCCGGGCCGGATAACGCGCTGCTAGAGGGAGCGGGTGTCCTCTGGCCAGCGCTTTCCCCCCAGGCCGTCCAGGCAGCTGGCAGCTCCACCCCCATGTCTTTCCCCAGGAGCAGCTCAGCTACGAAGAGAGGGAGCTAGAGGGTGGGTGGTTTGCAGCGGTGGAGGTGGTGGAAAAGCCATTCGATGAAGCCTCGAAGGAGGGAGTGCTGAAGCTCCTCAAGTATGTTGGAGGAACCAATGACAAGGGTAAGAGATGCTCCATGTTCTGTGGAGCTTGGTGGATGTTTGTGGTTGATCACTGCTATCAGAGCTTGGTGAAAGCAAGATGGATGGAGACCACAGCACTGTGAGCCCACCTGGCCTGCAGCACCTGGCACCAGGGGTCTGTGATGGGATGGCCCCTTGCTGAGAGAAAACACTTTTGCCACATGTCAAAGCATGCCCAGCTAACTCATGCTATGAGTCTACTCCTCACCCATCTCTATTCCAGCATAAAACATTGAAAATTGTTTGTTTAATCAGGAATTAGTTACCTTGAAGCTGGGATAAGTGAGGACAGGCACGTAGCTGATGAAATCCATGGTATCTGTGGCTCTTCAGTTCTCTGATGTGCCCTCATGGGCAGTACAATAATTTTTATGACCTTGATATTTCACCACATAATCTAGATATTCTTATTCATCAAAGGGCAATGAGCATTGTGCTTGATTTTTTAGTATACTTTGTAGTGTTTTATAACACTGCTTCCAGGTGATTGCTTCTAATTCTCGATTTACTGAAGTATGTGAATAGAAGTAGTCATCCATAGCAGGACAAGACCACAGAGTTCTGAGACACACACATTTGCTTGCACACCTTTCTCGAGCACTTGGTAGAGGAACTTCTGTAGTCTGTATGGGAGTAGTATCTGGATGCAGCGGGAAATGGCATTTACAGCAGCATGTTTTGGAAAAGTGATGATCTTGCTGTAGGAGAATGGGCTACCTTCTATAATGTGTGCTGTAGAGACAGGTATGATATCAAAACAAAATAAATGAGAAAGATGGTTTGATCTCAGCTGGTTCTGTGCCTGCCTAATCCTGAGATTTGGAGGTTCCTAACTCCTCAAAGAAGTGGCAAGAAAAATGTTCTTTAATGGCTTGTGGTATCTCTTGAAAGTAACGAGGGTGAACCATGCTGTTCCTCAAGTAGTGGACATCATGGACAATCCTGATGAAAGCTGTGAGTCTGGGGGCACTGAAACTTGTAGGATGTCTGGAAGGATTTAGGAGAAAGTTCCTGTCACCCAGCATTGGCTATGGGCTCACCAGTAAGTGCAAATAATAACAAATACTGATGTAGATCTACATGTGCCACTTACTGCCCGAGAATTGTAGATCCTGTTGTGATCAAGGTGATTTGTCAGAAGAACAGAGTGTTTCAGAGGTATGGCCTAGATGGTTGAGAGCCAGAAAACCAGGACCTTTAATAAAAAGTCATCCATAGTCTCCCGAAACCTTTATTTCCCAGGGTCCTTCTGTAGTCAGTGGAAAGAGAAGTTTGGCCTAAGCATAGGCCTAATGTGGCAGTTCTGCATGCCCCAGAGGATTACACTCTTGACTGACTGTATAACAAATTCAGTGTGAGTTTTCTTCAGGTTAGCTTTTATGAATCCCTTGTTAGTTCTGTGAGTTGCTGAGAATTTAGGCTTCTTTAGTAATGTTTGTGTGTCTCTTGCAGGGATTGGAATGGGCATGACTGCTCCTGTCTCTATCACTGCTTTTCCCACTGAAGATGGCTCCTTGCAGCAGAAAGTGAAGGTCTCTCTGCGGATCCCGAGCCAGTTTCAAGCCAACCCTCCTTGTCCTAGTGACAAAAGCATTAAGATTGAAGAGAGACAGGGGATGACCGTTTATTCCACGTAAGGAATTTACCCTAGGATTGCTAGTCCCAAGTGCACAGAGAGGTCTCTAAGCATGTTCTGAAGAGCAGTGTTGTTTAACCAGCTGACTTTCTGGACAATGAGTGTATGTAGTAGGAGATGGAGGATGTTTTCCTCATTTTCTGGTATCAAGATGGTTCTTACTCTACAAGAATATCTTTTGGTGTGGTTTGCATCAAACTATAGCTGTCAACTGAAGCCTTGTTTAGAGGAATCATGCCAGAGTCCATCATAAAAACAAGCAGCCATTGCATTGCTTCAAATCACCTTTTAATGTCTTCGGCTGTTGACTGACAACCTGGACTCCAACTAGCATCACAACAGCACTTTTCACTTTTTCATTAACCCCTTGGATGTTCCTGTTTCCTTGCTTTAACTACTTGGTCTGACTGTAAACTGTCTCACTCTTCCCTTGCCTGCAACTGCTGCCTGAACTTTGCTGTGAGTGTGAGCCTTTTCTGCAAGAACAGGCTGTTTTCTTTCAAACCTTGGCCCTAAGGCAGGGTGAAGAGGTGAAGGCAGATGCAGAAACAGTTCCTGCTGGTGGGAGGTCAACATAAAACAGACAAATTCCAGCCCACTCCTTTTAAATACCATTGTGGGCTGTAATTGCTAACTTCTCTATTTCTACCTCCTCTTTTTGTTGGTCTACCTAAAGTTTGGTTTCCCTTCATGATCTGGCACCCAGCAGATGTTTGTTCACACCGTAGTGAACATGGTTGTTGACAGCATTGATGTAAGGACTGGAACTGGCCAGACTTGTCGATAACCTTGACTTCTATGAAGCTGTTCCTCTGATAGGGTGATGATTCAAAGAGCAGGGCCATTCTGCTGACTGACAGATGGAGTATGCTGGTGGATGACTATACCCTGGCTGGGTAATCCTTGGAACTTAATCCATCACAGATGAAAGGTTCTGGTTCACAAAGAATAGTACCTACATGAACGCACGTTGGTGGGACCTGGACCAAAATGTGTGGCTAAATATATTGGGGCTATATATTGTTTTCCTTCTTCCTTTCTGTGCTTGGCCAGGGCTGCTCAGCACCTCTCTGTGTTTGGTTTCTTTGCAGGCAGTTTGGTGGCTATGCTAAAGAGATGGATTATGTGAACTATGCTGCCAAGCTGAAGTCTGCTCTGGGTAGTGAAGCTGCGTACCACAAGGATTTCTACTTCTGCAATGGTTACGACCCCCCCATGAAGCCTTATGGGCGACGCAACGAGGTCTGGTTTGTGAAAGAGTGAGCACCTCCCTCCTCATGGTGCTGGCTTGCTCTGATAACCTCCCTTTCAAAATAAACTAATTATTTGGCAGAGGACCATCATTTCCTTCATTTACACCTATGCTTTGGTCTCTTATGGACCAACCACTTTAGAAGAACAGTTCATACTTCCCTAACAGTCCTACTCCTTCATTGTGGATTGTCTTAATATGGCCCTCAACCTCATAAACTGTTATGGTTTCTCCATTAATTGATTTTTATCTCTGTTGTGCTCCCAGACTTCAGTGCTGAGACAGCCAAAGTACTTAATTAGGAAGACTGGTGCCTGACAGGAATCACATCCAAGTGCTGGCAGACTATTAGTCTCACATGAGGCAGGCAGGCAGAAGAACATGACAGAAGTGCATATAGAGAATCTTTATCTTTTTGAGCTTGCTGCAGCTGTAAAGTGCTGCTTTTATCTTTGCCATTCCAAAAGTAGCCTAAAGGGACATGGGCATTGCTACCAACATATCATGGTGAAAACAACCACCCTTTATATTGACTTACAGTGTGTAGGAGAGCAAAACTGATGTCATTTGACTGACAAATGTCATTTAGAGGAAAATCCAGGTTTCTGTTTGCACCTGTCCTTCTGTTGGAAGTGAGGCATTTTGGGGTGTATTATGTCATGATCTCAGCTATCAACTGGACAATGGGATGTGGAGTCCCCAAGGTAATTTCCTCACCTTCCTGTTACTTGTGTGTAACAGCTCTTTAAAACTAGCTTACACAAGGGCCAAAGATGAGATGTGTGTGGTCATCTAATTGAATTAGAAAAAGACATGCTACAGAAAAAATGCAGGTGTTGATTACTTGTGATCTGAGAGCACATTTGAAGAGTGGTGAGCATCTACTGCAGCTACTGTGGGTGGAAATCTTTAAAAAAGCTCTCCTCTTAAATGGTGTTAGTTTCTGAAGGGTCACTCAGAGCTGCTGTCTCCTTTAAAGCAGGAGGAAAACCTGACTGTCCTTGGAAACAGAGATTTGTGTCAAATAATGTGTAGCCTTTCAGAAACTTCAGATACAGTAGCAAGCTTGGGTCTTGTTTTAGGAAGACTGGAAATATGTAGCTGTAGCTGTTAGGCATAAACCCAGCATTTTTGCTGTCACCCCTGCCAGGGAAAACGAAGGATATCCAAATGGGAACATGCTCACACACCATGCTACTGTGGGTGCCTGTATAACTTGTTAGCTCCACGAAAGAGGTGTGCTCTTTTGATGCTTAAGTGCCCTGAACTTCAGACACTTTCCAAAAGCCATTTTACCCCTGGAGCTGAAAGAGAGATTTGTCTGATGGCATGCCAGGTTCTGGCTGGTCAAGTTGTTTGATACCTGCTTTCTGAAAACAAATCTTACTAGTAAGAGGAGAAGACCTGAGGTTCTGATGTGCTTTCCTTTTCTCTCTTGCTGAGCCATTTAAGAGCTTTGCTGTAGATCTCACAAGAGTTTTAGTCACCGGTGTGCAAGAGGAGCTAGTCAGGATGGGTAAAAGAGCAGATATCATGTAGTTAAAAAAACAAACAAACGAAAGAACAAACCCCAAGGGAAAAGCTATTAGCAGGAATTAGTTATTGCAGTGCAGAGGAGGAGGAATGTAAGGGAAAATCAAGGCAGACAAAGAGTTAGGCTTTTGAAGGAGTTTAAGGAACAGAGGCCCTTCTAAGGCTGTCCCTAAATCTAAAGGGACCTCTTCATGTCCCATATTATTTTTACCTGTGTGGATGAGGGATGTAGAGGCACAGTACCCTGTCTGACATGTACCCAGGTTCATTTTGGAACTTCTGTGTAGGCTCTGGATGCAGTCCTTTCTGGCTACTGGTGGTGACTGTCCTGCAATGATCGAAATCCTAGAATGTCTCACAATTTCTGCTGTGAAATCTTAGGAAGACCAATAATAAACCTAATATGAGCAGAGCCATCTCAGTGGCATGGGTATTTTCATAACATGCATACACTGAGCAGAAGGCAAGAGCTTCTGACCCAACAGTGAGAGTAATCAAGTCTGGAGGCTCTGCCTGCAGAGCCCTGCTACTGGTTTTTTGCTTGCAGTCAGCAGGGTGCAGTTTCATACACAGAGTTAACTGATATCAAAAGCTTATGCAAAACTGAATTGCCCTTTCTGTATACGTAAAAATGCCTTTGTTCTATCTGCTTTTTATAGAGTTTTAAAGTAAATAAATAAAAATTAATAACATGATTTACAATTTCTGTGCTGATCAGTGAGCTCAGTAGGAGTTGTTGATTTGAAAGACTTTAGGTTGCCAGTTTGTTTGGGGTACTAATCATCTTGCAGCATCTATGAACAGTCATAATGCCTTTTTCCAGTAAATTGCTTTTCTAGGTATCCTAATGTGGCCCTGCATTATCTTACTGTGAAAGATGGGAGCTGATGGAGTAATTTTATTCATTGGTTCAAGCCACCGAGAGGTTTTGACTGATGTATTTGTGTTTATGTAGAAGCTAGGAAGCCTGGTCACCTGAATAAAATGGTGTGTTTGCTTGTGTGTTCCTGTAGCTGGGAATGTCAGGCAGTGTCAGGCAAATATTCACGACTGATTTTCAACATGAACTACTATCTGGAAATGTTAAGACATTTTGTCACATTGAAGTCCATCTAGCTCAGTGGCTGCTGCCAGTGATGGACAGTAGTGGATGCCTGAGACTTTTACTGAATCAGTGCAACTGTCAGCTAGTACCTTCTCTAACTATTTCCCTGTCTCTAGTACAGTGTGACTCAGCATTTTTTGTTATTGTGCTTGGTGGACCCCAAAAGACTTTATCCCATGGATTTGTCCTGTTGCTTTTTAGACTTAAGGTATATTTACTATCCATGGCATCCTTTCATCCTATGTCAAGGAGTTCCTTTCATATGGAAAGCCAGAAACACTCTACAGGTGAGGGTTTCCAGCAGTTCTCTTTCTGCTCTGTAGGCAGCTGAGTCAGCCAGCTTTTTGATACGCCTCTGTCACCGAAAGTGCATGTTTGTTTGGACAGCTAGACTTGCTGTTTTGTTAGAGGGTTTCCAGCAACCTCTTTGTACTGGGGCCAGGAGTCAGAGGACTACTCTGCATTTTGACCCAAGGCGAGCATGGTCACATCTGCTCCTTTACACAGAACTGATGTTAAAAAAAAAAAACAAAAGCAAACAAAAAAGCAAAACCAACAATAACAGCAACAACAAAACATACCAAAAAAACACTTTTTCTCTGCCCCTTCCAGTAGTTGTTCTCCAACAGATAGTAGTGCAACAGATCGCAGAGACACCTGGTTGTTTCTTTTCTGTGCCTGTGAAGTGCCCTTTTCTGTCTCACAGAAATGCTGAAACGGGGACATTTTGTTGCCTTTCTGATGTTCGACAGGGTGTTGACAATGTTAACTGTTGGGTGTGGTTTTAAGACACTGCAGGGGAAACTGAAAAGCAGAAGTTTCTTCTGCTCAGGCACCATGGCTCTGTCAGCAGCTGCTTTGCTGTTTGTTGGGATGTGGGTAGGTGGGTGTGTGCAGCAAAGGCTCCATTACTGCCTATGGCCCCTTTCCCATTGCCTTGTCAGCGGTGAAATGGAGCGTCCCCATGGCTGCCTGTGCTGCCTGCTGGCCTGGATGGGCTCAGCAAGGTAATAGCCTCGAATTATCTCTTCTTTCCAGAGACAGGAGTCACCTTGATGCTAATTAGCAGCTGGACAGGGCCCTTCCAGTGCTATGCAAAGCAGGGGTGGGGCCATAGGGCAATAGGGCCTGCCATAGGAAGGGCACATTTAAACAGAGCCAAATTCAAAAGCATAATCTTGACAGGAATTATAGGCATGCCATGTAGATTTAGCTCTGCTGGATATATCAGCTTTCTAGGTTACTCCACTTGTTACTTATATAATGGGTGAGAGTTTTCCTGCTGGCCTCAATTGTGGCAAACCATATATATTTATATATATGTATGTGCATATGTATATAAATATGTGTATAAGTGTGTATATGTGTGTATGTATATGTATATATGTAATGTATATGTAGGTGACTTCAGCCCCTCTGCTTTCATCTATTGGTTGGCTTCTGCTGTTGCTGAATACTTGCTGAGGCAAAGAGAGCCACAGGGCAAACATTTGCAGACTCAGGTTTTAAGTCTGCTAGAATGAGAGCTTAGTTTTGGGAAGAGCTACACTCTTTTGTAGACACGTGCCTAAATATATCTAACACTGCATTAAGAAGACAACAGCCTTTATAAAAAAAGCTAATTGGTTAAGTTGTCCATATAAATCTGTCCAGACTCATAAAACTCCAGTCACTTCGAGGGCATGGGTGATTTATGGTGAATGGGGAAGTAACATAATTATTTCCTCATTTTCATCAATCACCATAGCAAAGGGTTCATGAGCAGCTATTGTGCTTGGGGTAGCAAATTTTCAGCTTTGCAAGACTGCCCCATGATGATGAGACAGGGGAAGAAGATGGTGGCACCTCGCTCACATCAACCCTCCTGCTGTAATTACAATAATACCTCTTTTACAATAGCACTCTGAGCAGTGACTTTCTTTCTTCTGTGACAGCATTTCAGCCACACTGAGCTAAAAAAGAAATGCATCTCTTTTAACAGGACCATAAGCAGCTTTGGATGTATAATGCCTCTATAAAAATGCTTGGCAACATGATTTATTGGAGCAGGATCAGTGGTAAAAGTGACTTCTCAGACAGTAATGGATGAAACACTTCCAGTGTAGCTACTCTGTCTCTGCTTGGTGCCTATGCCAACATCAGGCTGGTTTTGTCAGCTCATTCATAATCTCTGCTTTGCTCTCAGCAGAATCTGTTGCACAAGACAGATTTCAGCCACGGCAGATGCCTTTTTTTTTGGTGGGAGCTCCTGCAGAAGATGGGTCAGTGTAACTGCTACTTGGTTCCTAAGGTGTCTGTCTAAATTCCACATCCAGACCCTATACCTCAGTGAAAATTGGGTGCTTGCTGTTCCCCTACCTCTCACTGCTGCCCACTCCCCACTTTCTGTGACGAGAAACTTGAGGAATGGGGTGGAAAGAGCTGCACTGTTCTTAGACCCAAGTGTCTGGATCATCAGCAGCCCAAGGTCCCAGGGCAGCCTCACATGTACCTTCTGTGCAGTCCTGGTGAGAAGAACTGGGTTGAGGAGCCTGAATTTTAGGTGCAGCTTTTTCAAAAGTACAAATGGAAGTGAAAGATCCCGAAAACCACATCCTGAAAGATACCACTGGCGTTTAGGTATTGAAATACCTTTGAGGATGTGGATTCTCATGTGTATGGATCAACACACTGTTATGTACCAAGCACAGGATCAGGCCAGTGCCACCTGTTTTACATCCCCTGCAGCCTGACTTGCAGTGTGGACTTACAAGTGCCACTGCAGTTCTACCCTCTGGGATCCCATGAGCTGATACAGCTGGACATTGTGAGCTGCAAGTCTCTTCCCAACCCCACTTGCTTTGTGCGACTAAGAAGCAGCAGAGATTATCTGGAGCTATGAGGCCATCAAGGAGAAGCTGGTATGAAAAAGCAGTTCCTCAGCCATGTGCTGGGATGCCCTGAGCTGCATCATGACTTGGGTGACTGTGTTGCATTGGGTGTGCCATGTGACATTTGGCAGTGTGACTTGATACTGGGGTCCTTGTGATGGGACAGCAAAGACCATGACAGTTCTTTGTGGGCAGCTGCACCACCCACACTGCCTGGACTTGAAAGCTAAGTGGGTTTGGGTCTAAGTGAGGTGTATGCTGGGGAAGTGTTTTCTACAGCACATACTTTTGCTATTCGAAGAGAAAACAGAGAAGCACTGCCATGGCAACTATTCTCCCTTGAGTATATTTCCAGTTTTCAAATCTCGTTCTTTTTTTTTTTTTTTTTTTTTTTTTTATATCCCTAGTGTTTAATTTAAGGCCTTTCCTAATTGGAGTTCAGAGAAGCAACTGAAGCATCTTCTATTATTAGACAAAAAGTTCAGTCACCTTCCCACATGACTGACAAAGTACAAGATCAACAGAATTGAATGTTGCTGTGGGTAAGGGAGGAGAGGATCTAAAATTTGAAATGCATCATACTCAGACAAATGAAACAAATGAAACTTTTTACCCAGAGCAAAGCATTGAAATAAAAAGTGGTGTAAAGCATGACAGTTTTGGGTAATCTTTCCTGCTGGAAGATCTTTCTGGCTGTTTTATCCCTGTTTGTAGAGTTTGTCAATCCTCTTTATGACTCAGCTTTGCAAAAGAACATCTTTCCAAATCAACATGTGCTGACTCATTGAAATCTCTTTCATTAGCTGTAGTATTTAGCTAGGGTACTTTCAAGGTGATGGCTACTGCAGTGGTGTTTATTTGAAGTAACAAGTTAATGTAAAACCAGTCCTCTCATTCTCCAGTACCTTGCTTCCTCCTGCACACCAATACCCACATGTGGGAAATCCAAGCTAGAGGGAGAAGAAAAATCCTGTGGAAGAAGGTTGATGCCCTTGTGCTGTCAGGGAAGGGTGGTGTGAGGTGGGGAAGTCAGCTGGATATAGAACCTTGGGTGCACCATAACTCACACACTGTCTTTTTGCCTTGGCAGCTGTTGGAAGGGGACACTTCCAAACCCCTTCTATAAGGGCTTATGCTGTGATGGCTGCAGCACAGTTAAACACAGAAGAGGAACTAGAGATGCCTCACAGCTTCTTTAGCCCTGCCCTGAGACAGACCATGTGTTTTCCCTACAACAGGGTCCAGGGAACAAAGATGTTCCTGGAAATCACCAGCATGACTCTCCTCTCACTGTTTTGCCATCTGTTTTGCAGAAGACTTTGGTACCTGCCTTTGCAGAGAGCAGTGCTCTTTCTCTAAGGACATCCTTGGTGCTGCTTCCCAGGAGGGGCAAAATCCTGAGCTACAAGAGAAGTCTGAGCACATGTCCCTGCCTCAGGGATGAGAAAAACAGAAACGCTGATTTTATGAGATACCACATCTTGGGAACCTGGCCTAGAACATCCTCCAGTTGGGAACCTGTCCAGCTAATTTCCAAACATGAAAGCAGTTCTGCAAGTTTTGGAGTGATTGATCTGAATGGTGAAACAGGGTTTGGAGCAAATAGAGCAGGAAAAAACTGTTATGGTTTCAGGCACACAGGGTGCCAGGAGTGGTTTTGTTTCTCACAGGTGTATTTGGTGGTCTGACTGAGTGTTTAGCTTCACACCTCACCTTTCCTATCTCCCTGGACATGGCAGTGACACTGCTCACTTTTGGGACAGGCAGTGCCCTGTTACCCACTTTGCTCCTCCAGGCATGGTTGGTATCAGCTTTCTAATGGTTGCACAAAGGATCTCTCTGGATTCAGGAATGAAGGTCAGAGCTTGAACCAGGGGAATCTCCTGGCTGGCGGCAGCTCTCCACAGAGAGAAGAGACCTGTTAACAGGTGGGAGGAGTTAATTTATTTTACATTTCAATTGTGCTATTTCCGAACTAGAGTGAAAAATGAAAGCTTTTTCTATAGCATGTAATTTAGATTTTTGGCTTTTAAAATTTTGTTTATTTTGCATGGAAGCCCAGAATGCACAGAATGTAGCAAAAATTGCATAGAGGCAGACAGGGACTTTTGTTCCACCTTTCAGGTTACTCATGCTTGTGATGCTAGGGCAGTAGCATTTGAAAAGGCCTTGGATATTTTCCCTTTGCCTGAAAAGAAATATGTGAAAACAAAAATCCTGATGGAACAATGGAGGCATCTGCTTCCAGATAACTCTACTGAAAGCAACAAGATAGGACCACACACACCAGAGAGATGAGGAAATTGTCCTAGGAACTACCACCCAGCTGAAGAGTTTCCCACTTACTGCAGCTCCCTGCCCTGGGAGACACAGTCAAGGGGATGAATGGGAACTCCAGAGACAGTCCTGGTGTGAAGATAAACAGTTGTTTTCCAAAATATTTGATCTTAGAATCCATGAATCCATTTATCATAAATAGCCATTCAACAGCCCACTGTTATGACAAACTCTTCTGGAATGAATCCAGCTCCAGAATTATGACAAGCTAAAAATGATGTCTATTCCCATGGCTATAGACACAGAGCTGCTACTCAGCAACACATGCACCACCAAGTGCCATAAAAATAGTCCCTCTGGAATTATTCAGTGTTTGGGACTTGTCATTTCTTAGGTAAAAATGGATCAATTTTGGCACAAAAATATGCATAATATGCATTCAGAGCTTTATAAATAGCATTTATAAAATTATGTGTATAATTTTATCTCAAACTGATGCTGAACAAACAGACAAAACAATCAACAAGAACTTAACACACAAGTTTTGTTCTGAGCAGAAATCTTTGCTGGTAACTCCTTAAATAACAGTAAGACTTTTGCTTTAGAAATGCAGATATCTAGAGACCTTCTTCCTCTTTCTCCTGCTTCCTTACTTGCTTTAAGACACCTTTAGGTAAAAATAGTTGAAATTATTGTCATAATGGCAAAAAGTGATGACTGTAAGCCAAAGAAGCAGCCCAGGCTAAAGTTGTCATTCTACACAAATTAACTCCACAGCTTTAGCTATTGTATATGAGATGGTCTTCCAAATGCAGGGCTTTATATAAGCTTTTGCAAGTGGAGGCACAAATGTCATGGAAACTCAGCTGCTGAAATGGTACTCAAAGCCAGAACAGAGGTCAATAGCTGGGACATAACTTGTATTGGCTCTTAGAAGGGAATTTTTGTCTCTAAAGGTCCTCTCTTTTGGTCTTTGTCTCTAAAGGTTTCCAGTCACACCCTATAGCATCCAAAGCCCTAGGGAAGAGTAGGAATTAGGGATTGTGAAGGTGGTGTCCAGTGAAAAAGTACTGCCACAAAGTGAAGCAACAATGCAGCAGAGCTCCATGTGAGGCCTTACAGGAGGGGACAATGTTTTTGTTTGAGAACAGAATAGGTTTCATTCATTCACAATTGCATATCTGTCGTGTCCTGAGATGAGGAGATGAGACAATTTAAAAATGGTATTTAATGACTGGGGAGAGACTTAGGGGGGTTGGAACTAGGTGATCTTCAAGGTTTCTTCCATGTCAAACCTTTCTATGATTCTATGACTGACAGAGGAGAATAAAATGGGCTTCCCAGAATGGTGCAACAGCACAAGACAGCAACTTCACTAAAATTCTGAGATCATTAAAAGTGTAATGCCTTTTCTTAGAAATAAGCATTTAAAAATTCTTTTAATGAACTATTAAATTTTTAATTGAAAAAAGGAAGTATTAAAATACTATATTTTTTAAGAAAAGGTTTTTCATTTTTTCATGTGTTTTCACAGAACTCAGTGATTATTATCTAGGGAAAATTACATTCCTCTTACCATTTTACTAAAATTATCAAATGGTTTCCAAGACAACTTCCCAGTAACAGGGTTTGTTAGAGAAGCTTCTTCACCCTAGGTATTCCATAGCAGAGTCTTGGGCTTTAAGTCCATTATGGTCATTTATCTCAACAGCACAGTGGTAGAAACATCTTGAGCTGGGTGCCTCTGCAGAGTATCCTTGAATAAAGAAACCCCTGGACAATTACACCTTTACCTTATAAATTCCCTACCCCTCTCTCATAACAGTGCTGATTAGTAGTAATATTAGGGCCCAGGGTCTTTCTGTTCCTCATTGGGTCCCTTCATTGTCTCTAGGTGGGATGTTTCTTTTCTTATCTCTAAGGTTGCAGCTTTTCTGGCAAGTGTAGTAGCCTTCCTTACTTCCTTATCTTCCAACCCAAACTGCTCTGGGGCCTCCTTTTAACTTAACTAAGTAGAAGTTCAGCATATCTAGGTGCAAGTTCACAGCTTGCAGCCTAAGGCTTCAGCACATTTATCTACTAATGCTAAGCAAGGTAGGCTAAATGATTGCTATCTTTTATTTCTTTACAGGTGCACATTTCTATTTCTTGAGAGGTCAGGGAAGTCTTGGTCAGAGAAATCAAGGGATAGACAACAATGTCAGAACAGTGCTTTGATGTTTTCCCACCTTTTACTAAAGAAAGAAATATCGCCTGCCAATGTGATAAAAAGGAGTGAGGCTAGCAGGAGATTTATGCCCTCCTGGAGGTATAGTGTGCTAGCTCTCCTCCAAATTCTCTCATGCTATTTCCATGGCAACTCCATATAATGATAACTCCCACTGATTTTCTTCTTTTATCTGTTATTTTGGTCCTGATAGCGATGGAGCCTAGGCATACATTTCTTTCACACCATTTGATGCCCATCGACAATCAAAGTAAATAATGTCCTCATTCTTCAGGCCTTTAGGAAGTGCAGTTAGTTCACGGCACTTTCGGGAAATCACCTGCAGAGCTGGACAGAGCTGATACAGGCAAATAAGTGCTGCAAATGCTCAAAGGAAGCTGCAAAGGATGAACACTCAATCGCAGCACAAGGTGATACATCCCTCTTAGGCCTTTCTCTTTCCTTTTGTTGGACTTCCAGCTGGTGGCTAAGGAGGCCATGGTGTGATAGCAGGATGGATAGTTTGGGTGCAGGGAGTTGCAATTCAGCTGTCCTGCCCATGGAGACAAAACGTCTCTCTGACTGACTGGGAGATATCCCATCCCCTCTTGCTGTCTGATCATGACTGCAGATCTGGTTCAACTCACGAAACAAGGATCGGGAGCTTCTTCCAGGCAGAGTTGCATCTAGTGAAACCCTCAGACAAGTGCCTCTAACCCATTACTTATCATAACAGTGATAAGTGTGTCCCTCAGGGTCCATGCTGAGGACTGTGTTTAACATTTTAATCAATGATATAGACAGAGGATTGAGGCACCATCAGCAAGTTCACAGATGAAACCAATCTGAGTGGTGTTGTCAATACATCAGAGGGATGGGATGGAATCCAGAAGAACCTGGACAGACTGGAGAGGTGGGCCCAGGTGAACCTCATGTCCTGCACCTGGGCCAGAACAATCCCCACTATCAATACAGACAGGGGAGATCAGGTGATAGAGAGAAGCCCTGCAGAAAAGGACTTGAGGGAGCTGAGAGATGAGAAGCTGGAAGAAGCAGCCAGTGTGTGCTTGTAGGTCAGAAGGCCAATTGCGTATGTGGCCAGCAGATCAAAAGAGGTGATTCTGCCACTCTGCTCTGGTCAGACCTCACCTAGCATACTGCATCCAGCTCTGGAGCCCTTAGCACAGGAAGGACATGGACTTAATGGAGTGGGTCCAGAGGAGGGCCACAAAGATGATCAGAGGGCTGAAATACTTCTCCTATGAGGACAGGCTGAAGGAGCTGGGGTTGTTCAGCCTGGAGGAGAGAGGGCTCCAGGGAGATCTTATAGCCACCTTCCAGTATCTGAAGGGAGCTTATAAAAAGACTGGAGAGGGCTTGTTTACAAAGGCCTGTAGTGAACAGACAAGGGGCAATGGTTTTAAATTATAAAAGAGCGGATAGATTAGAAATAAGGAAGAAGTTATTTCCGACGAGAGTGGTGGAGCACTGGAAATAAGTTGCCCAGGGAGGTGGTTGAGGCCCCATCCTTCAAGACATTCAAGGTGGGGCTTGACAGGGCTCTGGGCAACCTGCTCTAGTTGAAGATGTCCCTGGTCTCAGCAGGGGGTATTGGACTAGTTGACCTCTAGAGGTCCCTTTCAACTCAGACATTTCTATGATTATATGATTTTGCTAAGAGAATACACACAAAGACATGTTTCTAAACTCCTTATATGAAATGTTCCCAAAGTTAATGTGTATTTATTTCTTAGGATGTTGCTAAGACACATATACCCATAAAAATGATTCTAGTCTTAAACATAGAGATGCCTCTAAAGGGAGAACTGAAGCAGAAGAAACTTTTGTCATTGATTTTACCAGGAAGAATTTAACTTTTTTTTTTCCCAGATTTTCACTTCAAGTGTATCATCATACTTTTATTAATTTAAATGTGAGCATTGTATGCACAGTTGGAGGCAGAGCATGCTCTAAAAGCTGATTGCATTTGAAGAGTGCACTGTGAAAGAGAAATCAGGCAAGACACTGATCATCTCTTTGGGATCCTATAAAGGAGCATACAGCTTCTTTCAGCATTTCCTCATTCATTCAATATAGACAAAGTTGATTCCAGTTTTAGAGATTACTACTAGACAATAAAGACAAATTATATTAAAAAAAAGGCAAGATGCATAATGGAACTTGCAGAGATAGGATCTTCCCTTCCTCTCATCCCATTTGTCTCCAGGATTTAAAAAAAAATTACTCATAGATAGAGCTAGGGCTGACTACCTGTGTAACTCTGGCTTTAGGACTCCTCTTGCTGGATGAAAAAATGTTGATAGCCATTAAGATACGAATCACAAATCTGGTGTGAATGCACTCGAACACTCTGAATAGGTTAAAAATGGTGCATGATCCATCTTTGTGCGTTCTGGTTAGCTCAGCAGAAACGAGATTGTGTGTCCACAGTGACTGCAAATCCCACAGTGCCCCCGCCTGGTATCTGAAGATTTCGACATCACGATAAAACAGGCAGTTCCAGATTTCAGGCCCTCACACAGGACAGGTTTTAGTTCATCTTTCAGCGAACACACCAAAGCACAACAGGTGGCAGAGCCAGATTGCCTGGTATCACTGGCTCTGGCACAGTCCACCTAGGCAGGCCCAGGAACTTGGTGGCTGCCATTTGGGAAGCTGGACAGGATGGGGATCAGAGCTTATGAGCTATCATTTGCCTGGACAGTCAAGCTCCCAGAAGAATGCTCGCTTGTCCATTTGCTGCCCTACCCAGTTCAACTCCCAAGGTCTCGTGAAGCACCAGAAGCCTGTGACCCAGGGTCTGGGGTCTGTCTGATCCTTCTTGCCCACAGACACCTCACCAGAGCTGGGCAGGAGGCTCTCCAGGTAGCCATTTCTCTGCAGTGCAACCAGTCAGGAAGAGGTTAGCTGAAATCCAACCAAACTGACTAAAATAAAATAAGTTCAGAGACAAGCTTTTTGTATTTCTGTATAAAACAAGCTCAACATCATAGTGGAAAAGCTTTCTTTTTAGGCTGAAAAATTTTAGTTTTTTTTTTTTTTTAATTGGAACATGCTGAGTCAAATAAATAATTTCATGTGAGCAAAATTGCAGATTTTACCAAAGTTCAATCAAAGGCCATGAAATAACTTTTTTTTTTTAAGGTTTGAATGTTAAAGCTTTAATGCGATGCAGATTTTTTTTTTCTTTAATTACAAGGAACCCAGCGTCCTGTGCTCTGACTCCTCGGCCTGCAGCAGAAACACACCCCATTCCCTTCCCCTTGCGCCCTCCCCCCGCCTCTTTCAGGGCCGTCTGGGGCTGGTCCCGGAGGCGGTGGCTCCGGGCTCCGCGGGACAATGGCGCCCCCTGGTGTCCACCGGTGGAACAGCGGGAGGAGCCGCCCCGGAGGGTTTCGGGCCTTAGGGCAGCGCGGCCGGTTCCTCTCCTCGCAGCGACTTTCTTGGCGTCGCTTTCAGCTCTGTGGAACCAGAAACATACAACCAGCCTCGTCGCTGTTTTGAGGAAGGAGCTGCTTTTACTTCTGCCAGAATAAGCCCGGTGGGACGTGGCCCCCTGGTCTGGAGGCCACCATGGCAGATACTGAAAGCATCCTAGATCCAGCATTCTTCATTGCTCCCTTTGGCACCAGTCCCAGGTGTCTGGTTTAGGGGCTGAGGGTCACGGCCGGCTAATTCTAGGCAAATAGGCAGTGAGAGGGTGTTTCGGCACTGGTAAAACTGGAGTGCCTGGAACAGCCTGTCTTATTTACTGTGATTATAGGAGGTCCTGGGATGACTAAGCAACACTGAGCAACGCTTAAGAACACTGTGCCTAATTTCTGAGATTCAAACATGTGTTTGTTCAGTCTGCTAAAACCAGTAAAGTGCCGATTTCAGGAAACATGCTTTCCCACAGCACTGAGCAAGGAGTGGCACCAAGATCAGGGATGCTACTGAGGTCCCTTTCTCCCCATAACTGTAGACCTTACCCCAAATTTTCAGCACTTCTTCACACTCCTACTCTATAATTTGAACCTCATTGCAGACCATTCTGGGTGGGGAAACAGTAGACATGGCTGTATGTTCAAGACACAATATTCTATTTTAGCTTTTGACTAATTCATTAGATAACAAGATGCCCATTTTGTAAGCTACAGCCTTTTCTTTCTCCGCAAATGTACCCGTTAACTGGTTTAATGGGAGAAACTCACAGAGATAGATCCAGATAAGATCATCCTGACAAGCTGGGAGGGCAGCTCTTGCCACACTTGGCACTTCAGAAAGCAGAAAATGGCAGAAAATGGCACTCATATCTAGCAGGGTGCTTCACTCATCACCATAGCAAAGGCAAAGCAAACACCAGTTTCCCTAGAAACTGTAGGTGCTAGGGCATGTTGACTTTAAGGGAGGTAAAGTAAGAAAGTCCTGGGTACAGAAGGGTGAATATGCTGCAGGTAGAGAGAGGGGATAACACAAGTTCCAGGCACACAGTGACTGGGTCACTGGAGTGGGGGAGAGACACCCCCCCCCCCCCCCCCCCCCCCCCCCCCCCCCCCGCACACA
>JAOEGS010007051.1:29949-40763 GCA_025447755.1 Corythornis vintsioides
ATGTCTCCAGAGCAGGAGACTCCACAACCTCCCTGGGCAGCCCCTGCCAGGCTCTGGCACCCTCACTGGGAAAAAAAAAAAGTTTTTCCCTGTGTTTCCCCTAAACCTCTTGTGCTCCAACTGACTCGACTGCCTCTTGTCCTGTCATTGGATGACATTGAGAAATATGATATGATATGATATGATATATGATACTCTTAAGAGACATCATAAGCATCATCTCTTCTAAATGATGCACATCATTAGGGTTTGTCAAACCCCAGGCCTAGGCTGAGGTTCAGTTTCTGACCTGAGGCTGATGTTGCAGGGAACCTGAGGAAAAATGCCATTGCAAAAGGAAAATACCCTTGGCTTGTGTGTGTTAAACTTGTCAATTACCTATTTAGGACAAACCCCACGAGGAACTTGGTCAGCCAAGAGCTGGCAATCAGACCCCTGCTGATTATTCATAGATCTTGTCCATTACTGAAATTCCTAAGGAAAAGATGGGATTTGTGCTCTCCTTCTCAAAGTAGGATGCCCTTATTTCATTGTGCAGTTCCCTTCTAAGAGTAGTTGCTTACTTAGGTATTAGAACTGTGATTTTTACAGGTCTGAAAAATAAAACCACACTTGTGTTATAGACTGATTTGACTTTTTTTTTTGTTATACTCTTCTAAAAATCATCTTTTCATCTTTTATTACAGGGTATCAGACATAACCAGAAATTTTGGCAGTAGAATTACAGCACTCTGTGAAGCAAACACAAATCAAAGCCTGTGGGATTATTGCAATAAAAATTTAAGAGCTGGACATCTATGGTATTCATTTTGTCTACTTTTAGCCATCTAGGACTTAGCTCAGCATATATTTCTCATATATTTTTCTAAGTTCTACTGTAACATTAATGAATGGGGAAACACTTGGTAGCAGATGCCTTAGTGATACATGGAGCCATGCTGATCTAAAATCAGTGTTTGACTGAAAGCATGGAGACAGTCACAATGAAAACTATGGGTTCAGTTGACAGCATTTTTTCATGTCTTTCTGGTTATTCATCTGGAAATTTTAAAAAATAAATGCTCTTGTTTTTTATTTCAGTATACCTGTGTAAAAACATCATGTCTTTCAAAAATTCATGTGACATAATGTGCTTTCATGTATGAGAACAGTTCCACCCATCATTGAGAATTATGTCATTTCCAGATGAAATCTTTTCATGACAATAAGTTTTCTTGAGTGTTTTTGAGGTCTGCTTTTGAGAGCTGAATGTGCCCTTCTGTATGCAGTCAGAGCTGATCCTGACATCATCTCCTGTGACTACTGCACAGATCCTGTAGCTAACCTCAGCACTGCAAGCCATTCTGCAAAGGCTTTCATTCTGCACCCATAATGGAATAATTAATATCCCTTTAAAAATTGATAGGCTTAAGATGGAAAGACATGAAGGAAGAAGATATTTCTGTACTATACTATACCTAATTTTCATTTCTCATGTTTTTCTATTGTTTTATGCATTTCATGAAAATTAGAACTGTAACCCAAGTTTATTAGAAATTTATTTGTCTGGCATTAACCCAAATATATTTAAGATGCAACTTTCATTAGCTTTTCAAACCTTGTGAAGGGGAAATTTACCTCCTAAACATGTGCTTCCTACATAATAATTAAGAATATTAACCACTTTAGGTCCTATAATAATAATAATTTCATTCATAAGCTGGCCACAGTACTTACTGAAACATTTTCAAATCGTTTTAAGCTCATCATGCCTACGCTGATCAGCATTAGAACAAAGGGTGTGTTACATGTGGTATTCAGGCTCTACTGTTTGTGGGAGGAAGGCTGGGAAGTGACAGTAATAATAAAGATAGATAGATAGATAGATAGATAGATAGATAGATAGATAGATAGATAGATAGATAGATAGATAGAATAAAATAAAACTGGCCTGTCTTCCTTCTGAGATGACAGATAATGAGTCCAGGGCAAAGCATTTCTGAAGCAGCACTTCAAATGACATTGGGACTGTGTCACAGAACTGATATTATACAGAGGGTGGCTGTTTATTAGTATTTTTTTTGGATGGGATGATTATGAAAAAAAAAAAAAATCAAAATAAATTATTCAGCATCTTTCTGCCCCTCTGGACTTAGTCAAAGCCCAAGTCCAAAAATGAGAAAGACAAAAGGACTATGAAATGTAATTTCTACCTCCTACAATGCAACTTGTAGCCATCAGGGGAGCTATTAAGTGTGGTAAAGACACATCAGCCCTTGGAGCAAATGAATAAGGGAGGAAGGAAGAAGGTCACAGGAAAGAGTTAGGAGAATAATATTCTTGCCTGGGGTGACAGTGATTTAACAGGGAACATATTTTCTACTTGTACTCAAATAGCCCCATTATTCATAACAATTTCCATCAAGAGTCATGACTGTCTCTAGGGCATCCTGAATTTAAACTGACCCAAATAACTTAGTGCAGTTGAAACTGAGGTTTAAATAAGCTCAAGATGTGTTGTCTGAGACCACCACAAGCAGGACTTAACTACTGTCTTAGTTTCCATCCTTTTTCTTTTGCATGTAATTAGATTTCTCCAATTAGGCAAAAAAAATTGCTCAGTCCCTGTGCTTTGGAGAGCAGACTTGCCTTGATCATCTCAATGTTACTGCAACTAGCTCCTGAGAGGGCAGCTCTTTGTCTCTGGGGGGCACAAAATGTGCTTGAGAGCAGGTCACCTTCAGTTCCTTGGCCAGAGGTCAGAGGAAGAAGTGAACATTCACACCAGCTTTGGGCTGTCTCATATCATAGTGACATTGAAGTTGTAAACATTGGAAGTCTCCACTTTGATGGAGAGAGTCCCAAATCATTCTATATCCCAGTTTGACACAGACATTTCAGCCTGTGGGTGTTAAAATGCTGCAAAAAGTGAATTTTCCTTCCTGTGGGATCACAAAGGTTCTCACCAGCTGTGACCTTGCTGGCATTTGTTTGTAAAACAGTAGAGAGATGTTTTGACTCTGGGTGCTGTGGCACCCCAGCCAATCACCCAGGGGGTGGCTGATTTCTTGTCCAATTACCTTAGGTTAAAAGGGGATAAAAAGAGCTGTAATTAATAAATGGAGTATCTTGGAATCTTGGAGAAGAAAAAGGTCTCTGCCTCACTCTCTCTCCTCCTGCAAATGAACAACATCAGCCCACTTGGCGAATGAGGCACCATCACAAAACTTGTTCAAGTCCTGAGGAACTGAGTTAAAACTCCATATGACTGTGGTGATACTGCAGGGTATCTTATGGTGAATATTCATTGTGATAGTCTCAGTTACATCTTGGTACATTTATCTTTAGAGCACCAGAGACACGTTGGAAAATACATTACGTAAGGCCCAAACTTCTGGATCTTTGCTCTTGTGTTGCCATTAATTTTTGAATAGAATGGATATAAGCTCAAAAAAAGACTGTGACTGTTTTTCTTCTTTTATCTCAAGTTTGATTTCCCAAGGAAAAAAAAAAAAAGGATACACATTTAAACTAAGAACTAAGACAAAATGATTATTTTTGTACTGACACTTTTTTTCTTCAGGCTATAAACTATTTTAGGTACTAAATCTGCTTGACTTTACAATCACTGCCCAAACTCCAAAATATACATATGTATTAATATATGAAATATTCATCAGTCAGCACTGTGGAGCATGGTGTATAGGGAAGCCTTTCCCTGTAGCTAGCATATACACTATTTTTCATGTCTACTGATAAACAAAATGAATATGTTTGTCACAGCAAGCTATTAAGTAACCCCAGTTCTGAAGATATTCCTGTTTTAAATGCTATGTAATGGCTTAGAAGTCTTTGATTCATCACCTGGAGCCCATTTTAATGCAGCACTAAATGACAACTCAAGGCATGTCACTTGGTTCTTCTCCTTGGCAAGTGACAGCAGCTGCTCCAACACTTTGTGAGCTCGAGAGCTGCCCATTGTTTAAATGCCATGTGACCTCAATTTGGAATACTTTCCCATCCAGAGAAGAAGAAAAAAATCTGTTCAAATTGTTCAAATGACAAACTGGAAAAAGAAAATAAATGTTTTACACAATGGGCATCCACTCCTTCTTCCAACCATTATTGCTTTCCTTTTTTTTTCATGTGATGCAGATAGATGATTTCAGATTAAATCCATATGAACAACAGAAACCCAGAAATTTTATCTCTTTGTTATTATTATTCTTTCCAGAAAAATTTTGAGAGTGCTATTTCAACAATCTGTGCTAAAAGAAGATTCTTTCTGCCTCTGACTTTCTTACAGCATAGCACAATTGAATATATACATTGCAGATCTACTTCCATTAACACCATGTATGCACTTGTTTGAGAGCATACATGGATCTAAATGTCACTTAGAGGCATATTTTTACCCAAATTTGCCACATTTTCCAGTCTAGAAATCAAATTAAGTTGTTTGACATCTCAGACTTCTGTCACAGGCTTGGTGGCTATTTGGGATGAAGGGTTTGCTACAAGATGGAGCTAAAATGGTGCAGTTGCTTTGAGGTCTGAAGAGAGAAAGGAAGTTTTTTTGTGGTTTAAAAATAAAAATGTATGATATATAGCATACCTGTTTTCCACATGAGCTTAGTAGATCTGTTTTGGACACACTGTATTTTAAATAGGCAATTTTCAATCACATGTCTATACATTTAGCTTTTTTCCTACCCTGACAGAGAAAAAAATGCCATAAAAATGTGATTCTACCACTGTTATTAAATACACACAGGTACACATCTTTGCAAGCTGACTTGCTGATACATATATTTCCAGATGGAATGGGAGGGACAGGCAGTTTGTCATATACAAACCATGCCCTGGTATATTCTGTGGCTAACTCAGTATACCCACACCCACATGTGTGTATTTTTGACAAGCTATTCTATTTTAACAAGATCCCCAGACTAGTGTGAAGTGTAAACTTGCTTCCCTGCAGTTTGCCAAGAGGATATTCCTACAGAGCAAGGCTGTCTGCAGGTGACTCGGTGATGGTTGCTGAGATATGAGGACAATGGAGATGAGAGGGGTGGATTGTCCTATCTGGGAATATTCTGCTGTTTCTGCATGTTGTGGGCAGAATTCAGGCATCAGGAGCCTCATAAAGAATATATCTGAAAGGAGCCTATGTTCTTTTATACTACAGATCAGCTTTAGAAGGCAAGGATGTGCAGAAGGTAAGCATCTCTGCCTCACTACTTAGATTTATTACCAAGTTCATTCTACAACTTCCCAGTAAATTGCTCGAAATGGGTGGAATAATAATATATTTTTCATTTTCTTTCAGAAAAAGCATGAATGTAAAGACATTTCTCACAGTTTCAATCACTGGTACTAAAAAAATCTCACCAACTATTCTGAGTAGCAAACCACAGAGTGAGAAGGAAGCAGCTAAAGATGATCCCAGGGGAGGTAAAGAAGACAGGAGAGCTTGCTGCTTCCCAAAAAGGTGTACTTGAGATGGTATGTGTTCCTTCTGCAAATATAATGTTTATTACTTCATTCCATGCTTTGAGGCAACCCTGCATTGATGGTGAACCTAAAAAAGTAAGAAAAATGACCCTTATGCTGAAATCTCTAGATCCTGGGCTTAGCCTCTTCATGGCTCAGGCCCACTGCTGAATTTGTATGCTAGTCTCAAATGGCATTTTCATTCTATGAGAAATAAAGTCATCTTGATTAACAGAATTATTTTCATAGCCATCCTTAGATAATAACAATTTTAAATAGATTAAAATGATACGTATTTTGCCAGACAAGATCTTCATAAGCTGATTTTGCTTAGCAAGCTCACACCAGTAAAAAAAAACAATTGAAAACAAGACTGCCATTCTCACAACATTACAAATGCCCAGGTAGCTAAAGAACATTTACACTTGTTTTTCCAGTAGTCTCAATGCAATTACAAATCTTTACCCCATGTCAGTTAAAACTACTGAGAATAATTATATTAACCTCTAACTATAACTCTAACACTATTTTTCTTTTCATTTAGCTGGTAAAAAATAATAAAAATCCTAATAAAAAAATCCTAGCTGATTTTTCTGTTTTCTTTTTTTTTTTTTTTAACTAACCTGCTCAGCACTTTTTGAAACCCAAACCACTTAGGATTGAGTCTAAATATAGATGAAAAGCATTTTGGCCTCAAGAACATATGGTCTGAGCATTTTGAAGTAAAGAGTTGTCAGGATAAACCACAAATTCTTCTCTAGCCTTGAGAACACAGAAAATATTTTGTTAGTCATACACTTTTCCTTTTAAAACTCATAGTATTACCTTATATCTAGGGTTATCTTACACTCTTCTACTTTTGCAACAACAATCCATTACACTGCTGACTAATAGATATATAAATATGTAATTACTGTAAAATTCTTGTCTTAGTCTCCCAGGAAAACGATGCCAACATCCACAGGCATTGGAAATAGGATTTTCTTAGGTTCTGTTTGCCCCTGAAAAGGCAGGGGAAAGGAAAGTATATTCTATATGAATATAATTCATATTATAATAATTCTATAATAATAATCTATAGGAAATCTTTGGGAAAATGAACATTTCCTACAGTTACTGGCTGGGTAAAAAGAAAGTCTCCATGAAGTAGTGCTAGCAACAAAGAGAAAAGGAAAGATCTCTGGATCATGTGGGAGTTGAAGTGCTAAGCCTGATGCCTGCTTTAAGTGGAAGAAATTCCACTTGAAGAGGGACAATATGAGGATCACAAGGGATTTTATCTCTTCTTAACTCTTTCTTAAGAAAGAAAGGAAAAAAGCACTGGAATATGTTTAATTCTTTCCATTTTTCCCCCTCTTCTCTATAACATTCTATCATACACAAAAATTGTACTAAGTTCTCTCAGATTCAGGCCTAAAAATCTGCTAAACTTCTTTCTAAAAGGAGGAAAAGTTAAGTCAGGAACTAGATTTATGTATTTGCTGGGTGTGAGTCGTGTTACATTTATTTTTCCATGGCACTGCCTCACACCAAGGATGTGTGTGTGGCTGTGGGGTCATCAGAAGAGTCAGAGAGGGGCTGTCCCACATTGATTCAAAACACAGTTTTTTGCCTTCTCCAGCCTGAAGCATTTCAGAAAGCTGAGCATTTTCATTGAGAGGAAGCTCTTGATTGCAATATCACCATTAATTCCATTACAGAAAACATTGTGCTCTTATGCAATTGGTTATATATTTTAAAAGAAGCTGCTCTCAATATCAAATTTGACCTGGACTCAAGCAGTGTGACCTTGCAGTTGTCATATGCTTGCTTTCTGCTTTTGTACTGGTATGTAGAAGATTCATATCTTCTTTGGATTTATATTGTATTATACTTGAGTATATGCCAAGATGGGTTCAGCTTAAAGGTGATGGTATAAAATATCCTGTACCTCCTTGTGCCTGTTAACAGATACCCAGGGAAGAGAAAAAAGAGCAAGGCAAACATGGCACCAAAACCCCATCATCATTCCTTTTAGCTTCCAGCAGTCTGTGGCTCATTGAATTTCTCAGCCATGGGCCATATTTTGGCATTTAATAGTCTTTGGGGGATATCCTGTCAGGAATTGGTGTCATCTCTTTTTGAACTCGTGTAAGCATTTGGTGTCCATGATGTCCTGTGACAGGAGTGATCCTAGATTTACTCATATGTAGCTCTAAGGTTAGGAAGCATAACTTCTGTTTGAGTGCAAAAGAAGTAGAAATAAGAGGTAGAACCCCCCCCCAAACTATTACATTTATAACATTGCACAGTGATGAAGATGCCAGGGTAATATTGAAAAGAACTTTACAAGCTGCAAAAAATGGAGAAGCAACAGATGCTTTGCATTTCATCCTCCCTGAAATCCAGTTTAATTTAGGAGTCACCTAACACAAAGAATCACTTCTATAGCTAAACCTTCAGGCTTTCAGTATTTAAAAAGCAAACTAGGCTTTCCCCATCAGCAAGTGCATGCTGTGCTGATAGAAGTTAACAAGGTAATCTGTCTTCCAAGTTCCTAAACCTTCCATGGATTGCTTGGTGTGCATGAGTGCCTGCTCCAGATCCAGCCACCCCAACATCTCACTTGGAAGCACTCAGTGTCTGCTGCATAAACTGTGTCCTTGAAAGCATTCTCATAGGATGCAAAGCTACACTTGAGAACAGAAGGATCCCTGAAGAGATGGAAAATGATTGAAAATAAACCAGAAATGGCCCTGCTGGGCTGTGAGGACACAGGCATTAGACATGGGACTATACACACAGGAGGAGGGGAGCTGTCTCCTAGGCCCCCTTTACTGGATGGAAGCCAGATGATGGAAAATATTAACTGTTGAAAAGGTAATTACCTCATTTTTACTGGTTTGGGGGAGGGGATTTTTGCTTTCACAGAGCACCATTTGGCTTTGAGAGAAGCACTCCATTTACATGCTGTTAAAAGGGAATCTGTAGCACCCTGGCAGTGAGTGAAAGCAGCCTGTGGATGAATCCAGCTCCATGTCCTAGATGTGTGTTTAGCTGGTTGGTTTAAAATATCCCAGGGGCTCTCAGTGGGCTCTTAGCTTCCTTCTTGGCCTAAAATTAGGACTAGAGGGAATGGACTTAGGACTGGAGGGGATGGATCCAAACTAGAGCTGATTCAGATCAGCCATGAGGAAGAGTTTCTTCTTCCCCAGGAGGGGGTAAGAGCCTGGCCCAGGGGGCAGCCCCATCCTTGGCAGTTTCTCAGGCCAGGCTGGATGGGGCTCTGAGCAACCTGCTCTAGTGGGAGGTGTCCCTGCCACGGCAGGGGGTTGGAACTGGAGGAGCTTTAATGTCCCTTCCACCCCTGACCATTCCATGATTCAATTCTCTGATTCTTTAGACCAAACCAGAGCACATGACATGAGGACAGTTTGAGACACAGAGCTCCCTTAGGAGCCTTAGATTTCATAACTCCACTGGTTCCTCTTTCCAGCAGCATATATCTCATACAGATTATCTCCTGCACTGTGTCAACCACACTGGCAGCCAGAAGAAATTTACTACAAGTTGATCTACGCAGTTCAGAGATCAGGATTTTCATTCATTTTTCTTGGCTGCCAACACAGTGCCCACAACAGAATCTATGCACTGGAGTGCAAGTCCAAGTCATTACAGTAGATACTGTGTTGGCATCAGGTCCAAGAAGCTTTTACTCAGCAATAAAGTCAGTTTGGTTTCTTTTTTTTTTTTTTTTTTTCTTCTTTTTATTGCCTGCAAAGTTTGAATAATATCTTTTTTTTTACACTGTTACAAAAAAACAACAGAATTCTTAAGATTGGAGTTTGTTCTCCTGAAAACACAGCTTCATATATATATATATATGCCACAAATATTCCACCTGAATGTAAGCACTGTCATAATATTCTCCTTACATTTAAGTGGAACTGTACATTGAAAACCTCCGTTACATCTGTGATGGAGTTTCACTTGCCATTGCTTATTGTCTATGATTTGATGGAAGAACTGGTTTCTGCAAAATTTCAGTATGATACAGGATCTGCCTTTGTAAATGTGATTGAAATTAAAAAATCATGTATTTTACTTTGATTTCTATTTCTTGTGCAGATATGACTATGAAGATAGAAGTATCAAGCTACCATTACTGATCTACTGTGTTTATCTAAGCAGAAATTAAACAGTTGTTGCCAAAACTGGAAGGCAGGGTTCTAGGACTACATTTTAACCAGTAATTGCTACATTAAGCTTCATGTCTAATGTGCTTGAAATCTAAGCTCCCAAGAAATCCTTGTTTTCCCCAAGAGCTACTTCTAAATCTAGCTGTTTTAAAAAGCTTCACTTCTGTAAGTAGGTCAATCTTAAATTAATCTAGTTAAAAGTAGTGCACTCTTCATTCAAACTGGTTTAACACTGCCTTAAATGGGCTTAGATGCATTCAGTAATTTCCCAGGAAAAAAAAATAATTGCTTTAAACGAGATTTAAACTCACTTAAATGAATGTAGCCAGACAAATGTGAAATCAATTTTGAGAAACCAATGACATTTTCAAAATAGAGGCAAGAGTTCATGCCTTAAATCAGAGATGTTTGCCTTCTGACAGAAAGCAACCATGTTTTTATAAACTCTTAGGTGAAAAAAAGAGAAATCTATACATTAAAAAGCCATAAAATATATAACAAAATGTATTAATAATGGTTTTTGCTATTTTAACCTAGCCTGTATATCTTGATTCATGATGCCCCCTTCTCTGAATGTCTTCTGGGCCATAGCTTTTAGGATTCCACCTGACAGCTTTCCTATATTTAAAGGGAATTATGTTTATAATAAACCATGCAGCAAACCCAGGGAAAAGAAACTAGTTGAAAATACGTAACTCAAAAGTGAGTAAGAACAGATACATGTCAGTCATAATTTCCAACTGTTAGTAGCTGATGCTTCAACAGCTAGGCTGCAGTGTCTGTTTAACTGTACAATCCACCACACTAGGCCGCAGTGACTGCTCATTGCACAGTTCACCACACTAGGCCACAGTGACTGTTCACTGCAGTTCACCACACTAGGCCACAGTGACTGTTCACTGCAGTTCACCACACTAGGCCACAGTGACTGTTCACTACAGTTGACCACACTAGGCCACAGTGACTGTTCACTGCAGTTCACCACACTAGGCCACAGTGACTGTACACTGCAGTTCACACTAGGCCACAGTGACTGTTCACTGCAGTTCACCACACTAGGCCGCAGTGACTGTTCACTGCAGTTCACCACACTAGGCCACAGTGACTGTTCACTGCAGTTCACCACACTAGGCCGCAGTGACTGTTCACTGCAGTTCACCACAC
>JAOEGS010007052.1:0-36128 GCA_025447755.1 Corythornis vintsioides
TAGGTGATCCTGCTCGGGCAGGGGGGTTGGACTAGATGATCTTCTAGGTCCCTTCCAACCCCTAATATCTATGACTCTATTAATATGTTGGAATGTAGTATGGAAAACTAAGTAACACAAAAAATGCTTCTATGAAGTATATGGTGATACAACTTGGGAGTCTGGAGTTTTGTAATAATACTGTCCAAGTGTTGTGAAATGTAGGTTGTGTCATCATTTTTGGGTGAGAAATTCTCATTATATTGGCTATTTATTCAATGCAGTCTTTTTTTTTTTTTTTTTTTTTTTGTGTATGTGTGTGTGTCAGTGGTGCCAATTTGCAGGTGTGATAATTTGTGTACCGAGTGTTAAATAAGAGCTCAAAGTATGTTTAGTTTTTGGAGCTGGAATGAGTAAAGTAGTAGAATCTCCTTCTATTGCTTTCAGTTTTCCTATGTTCAGAGATTTGACAGTTAAAAAAAGATTGCGGGTTTCTAGTGAAAATGAAGAGCTGATTTGCCAGTGGTGTATTTAAATTTGTATCTTGTATTATGCAAGGTTAAGTCTTTCTTATTAACTCTTTTTAAGCTTTGGTTGAAGTGATGCTGGCAACCCAGAGTCACCACCAAATTCTGATTTAGATTCCTGAATTTTGCTTTTTTTTTTTTTAGCTGAAACCTCAATGCTACTTCCCAGTCCTGTCTGTCTAGAATTCATAAGGTAGCAATAAATTCTTAATACTCTTGAGTAGTTGTTACCTCCAGCCTTTGAGGTTTGTCTGATTCCACTAAGCATGGTTGAAATGCACTGACATGAAAATTATGTCAATCTCGTCCTCTCATTCCCATTGTCCCAACTTCTAATCCTTTAATCTTCAGTAGTTCTTTCTAGGAAAATAAAATGTGTTGAAGATGGAGATGTTTCTCATCTTTGTGAATTTGAACATCATGCTGAATAAAAGAATACTTTTTAGTCTGTGCACTACAGTCTCTTGCCACCAGATAGAGCTCATGCTAGTCAGCATTATAATACAGAATTGCATTTTCCAAGAGTTTGCACTTAAAGCCTTCTGTTTTAGTATGTAGTCCTTTAACAGATGGGTTCTCTTTTTTTTTTTTTTGTACTCCACCAGTATAGTCATTGGAAGGAGACTTAAATATAATGAGTGTCATTATGCTAGAATTCTTTTCCTGATTTCATATTTTCCTGCTTTTCAGTAGGAAAATGAGAGCAAGACTTCCTCCAAAACTCTAAAATAGCCATGAGACTGACAATACATGATCATAAAATGATAGCCTGAAGTTGCTGCATTTGTCCAAGATGATCTTCATCTCATGACTGATGGTAAATACTTTCAAAATTAATAAATATGTTGTCATATCAAAGTCACCACTGAGGTTTAGAAATTTGTTGCCTGTAATCACAGTTTATATATGTTCTGTGATTCTTAAATCTGTGAGTTTATGGTAGTTAAACCCCTGTTCCCATTCCCTTTTAATTGAATTTGGCTTCTGAGTTTACTCCTAAAAAATGTACCTTAAGAGGGGAGAACTTGTCAGCATTTCTTCAGGCTTAATTGTGCTGCATTAAGAAATGCTGATACAGTTTATTTATGCATATATTTATTCTGTACTTATAGTGTGTGTGTGTGTAATATTTCTGATCTCTAGCAAAACTGTTTGGTTTTTGCTTCGACTTCCTTCTGAGTAAAACTTTATCTTTGGGTAACTTGTGATAACCTTTGATGGATGTGACACTTTGATTCTTAAAGAGTTAATAGATCATCTTGCACATTCATGTTATTAATCAATTAAATACCTTCTCTCTTTGAACACAGTTTAATAGATTTCCTCCTGAAATTCAAACCTGTTATGGCTTATGTTATTTCAAAATCTATTGCTTTTAATTTATTTCTGAGGGGAAATAAATTTCCTTTTATTACTGCTAAATCAAAGAATTTTAAAATTGCATACTGAACACATGTAGTCTTGGGTTTATAGTTTAGATTCCATGCTGGTGTTCATTTAAACCTAATTATTAACTGTACCAGAGGTAAATTTGAGACTTCTGTCTTTTATGTAAGATGATGAACACTTCTGAACATAACACAGCAGCAGAGCTCTACTCTTGGCTGTATTTCTCTCAGCACCTTTGACTTATGGATGAATATTTGATCTTGTGTGTGACAGTATGAATGTTATTTAAGTCAGAGCGCTGATGTTCTTTTGTATTCTTTAGTTGAAACACCCATCCTGCTTTCCCTTTACGTCAGAGCGGAACTTACTTCAAAATGTTGCTTAGTAGACAACAACATGCCCAGACCGTGTTTATGTACTCAAGTTAATTCAATATTGAAAATTTGTCAAGGTATCTCAGGCAGAGCCTTAGAATGAGTCTTTTTAGGGTGCTTTGTATTGTTTTCTAACAACAACAAAAAAAGTATCTTATTTTGAAACACTTAAGAATTTTGTGCCTAGTCTTTTCTGGTGAGTATATTCCTGTAGAGGAAATGAGTTTTCATGCACCTCAATCCTTACAATACCCTTCAGTGGTTATCCTTCTATGTGTAATTGATGATGCATCTGTTAGGAAGAAATGGGGAAAAAATACAGTTGCATGAACTTATTTCTTAGAGCTGTATTCTTCCTGTGGCAAGGCCTGCCCATTTTTTCTCTTGTCTCTAAAGTAACACCAGGAATTTGTGGGTTATTTAGAAGCTCAGTGTAAGTGTGTAATCTGAAAATACAGATGCTTGGTAAGGTTTTTTTCCTACCTTTGCTACTGTTAAACACTGATCTGCTAATGCATTGTTAGTTGTCACGCTGTTTGTTTTTGTTTTGTTTTGTTATTTGTTTTTTTGGGTTTTTTTGTTTATTTTATTTTTTTTTGTGGCTAGAATTTATAAAATATGTAGTTCTATCAAAATTGCTTAAAAAAAAGACAAAAATATATCCTCAAAACCAAACAAAAAATGTGTTTGCATCAATGGTATCAAGTTAAGGGTTTATAGGGGAGTAAAGACTTGCAATACTTTAACACTGAAAAATTTTGGTGTGTAGGGACTTTTATTGCTTATATTACATGTTACTTCAAAAGTAAGCTTTCAAGAAAAGATGTTTTGGCTCTAAACTGTTAATATCTGACAACTACCAGAAAAGCAATGAACAATTTCTAGGAACTTGTTGCCAAAGTTACCTCCCGACTAGTTTTACTCTTATGTGTTTTGGCACTTGCTGTAAATCAAAATAAGCTTTTTCTCTTTATGACACAAGTGGGATGACATTTTCCAGTGATTTTTATTTTAATATTTCGGCATCAATTCCTCTTGTGCCTTCTTGACAAAAGCAGCTCAGGTGTGTGTACCTGGCAGATTTAGTGGGATTATTTTTTTTATTATACATTTGCTGGCAGTGGAATAATAATTGAGATGGGTGCAGTTAATGTGAATTTCCCTCTTGAGACTACTACTACTACTACTTTATGCTTTTCTCTTTTAATTTCACTTTTCTTTTTTAAACACAGTTTTGTGTGCATTATGGACAGTTATTTGCTTTGTCTACATGAGTGCATGCAAACTATTTCTTAGCCTCCTTAGAATCATAGAATCACAGAATGTTTAGGGCTGGTAGGGACCTCCAAAGGTCATCTAGTACAGCCCCCCTCTAGTGAGCAGGGACACCCTTAACTAGACCAGGCTGCTCAGAGCTTTGTCCAACCTTACCTTGAATAACTCCAGAGATGGTGCCTCAACAACCTCCCTGGGGAGCCTATTCCACTGATCCACCACCCTCAAGGTAAAGTACTTCTTCCTGATATGTTAGTACTTCTTATATGTTCATTGAGGCTATAAGCAACCTGGTCAAGTGAGAGATGTCCCTGCCCATGGCAAAGGCATTCAAACTAGGTGATCTTTAAGGTCCCATCCAACTCAAACCACTCTGATTTTACATGACTTCCTATACAGTTTTCCAATGATATTAGAGTTGAATCCTTGGGATAAAGGTACTTAAAGTGTCTGTGAAGCTATCTATGTGCTGGAAGGGTTTGTGGTGCTGTGTGAGGCTTGGCAGGCCTGGTCAGTAGCAGTGATGCTGACACTCTCCTTTTTGCTGTTCTTGAAGTCACTTGTTAAAAAATAATCTCAGTACAGAAATCTGTGGAGGTAAAGAGAAAGCATATAATGATAAGGAAAATACTGGTTAGAAGTTGCTAATACCAGATTGTCTACAATTATCTGACTTTTTTTTTAGTAATGATTTTTTTTGTTTGCAGTAAAACTTGTGACCAAACAGCCCTATTCAGAGATAATAAACTGTTTTGCACCCAATAGAGACAAGCAGTGTGCATGTTTTCCTCAATGTGGATGAAGACAGGTATTTGAAGGTTGGTGGTTGTATGCTGAAGGGATGATACTACATTTACCATCCTATGTGCTTTACTTGATGTATTGCCTGATCCTGCAGACACAGTACCTGCAGAGATCTGCTGGTAGAAGAAACTATTAACTGGACATTGCTGGGGATTGCGACATGTAACACTTCAAAATAAACCAAAGCAAAACAACAAACCCAACGCCCCGCTCCTTGATTTTTAAAATGAAAATAAAAGGTGTCTTGGCAAATTGTAATTAAATGATCTGGATGTGCATGTTTATCTTCTGCTTCTCTTGCAAAGTAAAATAGATTACTCTGTTTTGAGGGCGGGACTTGAGTAGTTAAACAGATGCTGCATTTTGATAGCAGTATGAACTAAAAATCTTGTTGTTATAATAGCTGAGTGTGTAATTAATCATCTGGTATTGATTTGCTCTTAGTCTAGATGCATTGCACAAAGGCTGAAAGAACTCTCGTGGTATTTGACTACTCCATCTAATCAGAGGATGTGATTAAGTCACAGGAGTGCATTAGTAACCTGTGGTCTTGGGAGAGGGTCTTCTGTGGTGGACCTTTATCCACCAATCAAGAGAAAAGTAGTGATAATGATACCTAATCTAAATGAGCATGGTGCTCACAATCCCTATCCTAGAGGGCATATAAACATCGCAAATATTGATACAGGATCAGTAGGGAGCAGGGATTGATTAGTGATCAAGGAGTAGGATGTCCTTAATTGTCTATGGTACTGCTGATTAATTTTATCTGGGAAACACGGGGAAATGAGCCTTAAAATAGATGAAGGGTAGAAAGTGGAGCTTGGCAGTTTAAAAAGGAAGAAGAATGTTTTCTGTCATTCTAGCCTTTGTGAATTATTTTTGCTATCAAGTAATATGTGTCTAGAGAAAAAATACCTCTTTGTTTCTGTATAAATATATGTAACATGTTCTTTAGGCCTTTTGTTTCTGTGGTTTATTGGCTAATTTGACTATCTGTGTTCAGATGAGATCTGCTTATCTCTCATTTCCCCTTTGAGGTGATACTTAGAGCAAAGTATTAATTACCATCCTGTTTACATGCAACATCATGTTGCTGACCTTTTAGTCTCTATACTGGAGCATGTTTCTGCACAGTGCCAACCTTCCCTTTGAGAGGTCTCTAACACAAGCTGGAGATGTTTTTTGCTTGGGTGGTTGGAGGTCTGAGGAGATTCAGACAATTTTCTAGCCTGAGAACTTTCTAGCTGAAGCCATTGTGGCCATGCACAACTATGTTCTTATCAGCACCAATGTATCTCTAGAGCAAACCCACTAGTTGTCATCACAGCAGTGGAGAATTTAGCCCTGATTATAAGCTTGGTTTCCTTAAAGTTAGCATTTGATCTTTCAAAACTAAAGCTGGGAAAGCATCTAGATCATGCTTTTCTAAACTTTTAACAGCATAAAAGGAAGGAGCACCCACCATTTAGTGTTTTGAAAACAGAATTCTGGCAAGTTGTTTCTTATGACAGGTTTCATGAGTGGACCAGAGTCCACTGAACTTGTGGGACCCATCTGTGATTGGGCAGCAAATGGCTAGTGAAGAGAAAAAGAAGGGTGAGGATTTGGCAAGACTTTGCCTGAGTAAATGCCTCAGTCTCAGGAACTTGAGGTTCATGGACTCCCTGAGCAAGGTGGGTCTGCCATCTTTGGGTTTATAGACCTCTATGGGTGTTCTCTTACCTGTGTTTGTGTGAAGATAGATACTTGTTTTGTGTTCTAAAGGCAGGGATGTATCTTATCCTGCCTGGAGACGCTTTTAATTTTCTCTGAACATTTCCTGTAGTGTAGTGGTTCAAGGGCATCACAGCCATATGATTAGCCAAGGCTGCTCTTGCTTCATGTTGATCTAATTATCTGTTCATCAGACTCTTAAGACTTGAGCTGGAAGTGTGTAGGGTGTCTTTGTTTAAAGGGCAGTCTTCTAATGCAAATATTGAAGAGAGCTTTCTGGCTTGCCTGAGTCAGACTGACAAGCTAATAATAGCCTTCATGTTAGTCTTGGCTAACAGAAAGCATCAGTATAAAAAGGTTTTAAAGGACTGGTGTATCAATCAAATCATAGACCATAATATGCATTTGTGTGTTTTGCTTTCTTTTAACACATTAATTCCCTTCAAGAAATATTTTTCTGAATGCAAAGGACATGGGAGTAAAAATTGAGCACTCCTCTTTTTTTTAAATATACCGTTACATCCACTTGAAGTTTCAGGATGGTCTTAGAGGGTCTCTGGTTAATAGAATACTGTATATAATACGTAACCAAAAACCGTATTGTCAAGAGCTGTAGTCATGTGCAATAAACTGCTTCTAAAATCTATAGGTGATGTATTGAAGAACTATGAGTCAGATGGCTTAAAGACTGGTGTGTTGATTGTGTGGGGGAGTTATGAAGATGGCTAATTGTTGGAGAGGACATGTTTTATTTCCCAGCTTTGCCAGCAGAGACTTAAATGTTATGCAATTGCTGCAGTTTAATTATAGTGTAGCAGAGGCTTTGATATCTGCCTTTAAATTATCCCAAGGGCATTTAGGAGGAATGCCTTACTTTGAATAAATCTTAGTGAACATGTGAATCTATGCTGATGTCTTGTTTTGTTCTATGAGCACTATTTGTTCCTGTTAACTGTATAGAAGTCGATACAGCTATGCCTGGAATCATGGCAATATCACATGAGTAAGAATTTATAGGATGGGCTCAATATGTCATTACAACAATTGTTAGCTTCTCTTTTTTTATTTGTGGAACAGCCATGTATATGAATGTACCTTTATCTGGGAATATTATCTGGCAATTCTAATAAAAAGATATCTGCATGAATTATCAGGACATGATGTTCTGTTCACTAGCTCAACATAATTTTAAAAAGCCTAAGTGAAGCATGGTTGCTAAGTAAGGTGAAGGTTTTATTAGACCAACTGACATAATGGGAGGAGGGGAGAAGTAGCCAAGATTTTGGGAGTACAGATTTATTTCTCCTTTGCATGTGAAACAAGTGACAGACTCTACGCTAAGAAGGGCATGGGAGCAATTGCTCTGAACTTAAGCTAAAGATGTTACATGGTGAGGTAGTTGGAGAGGAAGGGCAACTTGGGACATGTAGAAAGGATTGTTAAGTAATGGAGATGACATGGGAATGGTGGTGTCTGAAGGAGTTTCAGACAATCTGAAACTACAGGGCTAGCATCTTATCAATAAGGAGTGGTATGGAAAATGGACTCTGCAGTGGTGGAGGAAGAACAGGGAGTGCTGTCCACTGAAAGCATGGTTTAGGTTGATGGAGATGAGCAGTTCCTCCAAAGCCTGAGAGAAATAGGTGTTCCAGTTCAGGAAGCTAATTTCTGTTGGTTGTGTTTTAAAATCTGATTGGTTTCTCTACTGGAGTGTACTTGTTGGCCAAAGATCCTCTTTAAGCTGAGGTGGATGTCCCAGGTGTTCCTCTCAGCTGTGGAGCTGCAGTACCTCTGGAAGACCTAGCTGGATTTCCCATTCTACATGTGCTTTGCATGACCACTGGCCTATGCAGAGAGTCTTCTGTGAATATTGTGGAGTGACTCAATCAAGGCAGATAGGATTTCTTCCAAGTATTTAGCTCAGCAGCAAAAATGATCACATTTATAGTGTTTTCCTGTTCTGCCCAGGCTTAATAGAATGATATTTGTAAACTACCTGAAGACCTGCAGATGAAAGATGTACTACTTTTTTTTTTTTATTAGCAAGTCATAATAAGGAGCTGTAAACTGCTTCGGGCCTCTGAGAAAAAAAGCACTGTTAATCTGGAATATATTAACAATATCCAGTGTAACTAATGATAACTTTAACTGACAGGCAGCAGTTGGGCTACAACAGTTCTCCATCTTATTAATGCAAAAAGCACCTTGTGTTTTCTAGCACAGGCTCCCAGTCATACTGCTGATGATTGACAGGGGAAATGAATGTGAGAGTGTTATTCACTTTGTTTCTCTCTAGACCCAAGAGGGGTCTCAAACTGGAATTTGGGGAAGGACTTGTCTGCTACCCAGTATGGCACAACTGCTGGATCTTGTTTACCATTTACCAGACTGGGCATACAAGTCTGGGTTTTCCCCTTGTTTTAGTTATTGAAGTTTAAATTTCCCAAACCTCACCGGCTAGAGCATGCTGTCTTGGAGAACTCTTGATTTACTAATGATGATAATAATGTGTAAATGACTCAAAATTAATTTTATTTTTTGTATCATAGGCTCCTGACTTAAGACAACAGAACCCCACTCCCCAACCATGCTCTGTGGCTTTAGTTAGACCCTGCCTGCTTTATGCGGCTATCCTGGCATGCAAGATATGCTAATACACACTTGGGCAAAGAAATTGGAATAAGGCTGTCAGAATCTCTGCAAAATCATCAACATGTGCCCTTTTTCTGACGCTCCATACCTCCTGAAATCTTGCTATATTTGTAACTGGGTCTGGGTAGCAAGATGAAGATCACAAAGATTAGGATTATCATCCTACAAAGCAGTGCATTTATTTTGTGTTACAGATGTAGAACCTGAATTTCACTGTATCTATATGTATCTATATGTACTGCTTTCTAAGGCAGGTGCTATGTTTTTCTATCATATATATATATATGTATCCACACACACACATACAGGTTGGCTCTTCAGTAGCTTTATGCTGTCGAGGCCAGTGCCTCTAGTAGTCAAGCATTTGATTCCCAACCTGATGTATCAGCTGAAATAAGGGCTCTTGCTGTACAAGACCTAGTGGGGGGAGGCAGCTGGGCTTCCAGCAGACTCTGTAGGCAGAGCCTCTTGGGCTCCCTCACCTTGATCATCTGGTTGCTTCTCTCAGCTTGAGGCACCATCCTTTGTCAGTCAGTGCCTTATCTGAAAGGTCTACAGTTGCCTGGTGTTACTGAGGGACAGGAAAGTGTCTAAGTCCTGCTTTTTCATTTTTTGGGAACAGCATAAAATTGTGCTTTGAATGTGGGGCTGTTCATGTAAAAAAATGCCATCAACTAAGTGGTTGTGCTCATGACTTTTGCAACCAATACTTTAATGAATTCTCAGTTCTGTTAATATCTGTGGAACATTTGCTGTTCAGAAGTCATCAGATAATGGTTTGTCAGGTGTTTACAGATGCTGTGTTTTTGTCGAGAGCTGTTTGATTACTTCAAGGTCATAGAACTACAGTATTGTTAAATAACTATGAAATCTGTTTTAAGCTGCTATTAACTGTTATATGCAGCATAATTTTGTGCATATTTCTCTAGACTTCTAAATTTTGTGCTAGAAATCATGTATTTTTCTTTCCCTCAAGGCCAAATGTGTGTCCAGTGTTTGAGTTGGCACTGGTAAGACACCAACAGCCATGTGTTCAAGCCTTTAATCGGATGGTCAAGATGTGGAAACAAGGATGCGCAAGGAGGAGGTGGTGTGTGGGCTATGAGAGAAGGTAATATATTATTTAGCATTATAAATGGATTCTGTTAGTGAACTTAGTGAAAAATCTTTAACTTTTTTGTGAGTTGTAAACTATTTCATCTGTTATGTGAGATGGATAAAGTTGATGTGCTGAAGAGACTTAAAGTAAAATCTGTTATTACTGAATAGAAAATGCAACTTTTTTCTTAATTTGGGTGGGTTATGAACTTCTTGGCTGGCTTTAAATCACAATTGTATATTACCAGAAAGTGGTCCTGTCTCATCCTTTTTCAGATGAAGTCCAGCTCTCAAGTGATCTACTTTGAAAATCTGAACTTCTTTCTATTTCTGTCATATGCTTAGGACTGATGGGAGACATGACTCCCTCAAGAGCTAAAGCCAAAATTGGCTGCAAAATAAACGTACTTACCTTTTGACCAGCCTGAGTACAAATACATCAGAAAATGTGGACATAATATGTTAGAGCTATTTGGTCTTATCATGATGTATTTTGCTCAATTTGCTTAATTTTTAACAAGAACTACCAAAAGAGGTTGATAAAAACATATAGTAAATCTGACATGAGTACAGTTTGTTACTGATGATGTGAATAAGTGGAATAGAAGTTGTGATTGTTCTCTTAAACTTGCTCTTCTCAAAGGTCTGGGTACTACACAGCTTACAAGCAGGTATACAGGATGGAGCATCAGACTGTCTATAGGTGCTGTCCTGGATGGGTCCAACATGGCAATGAACCTGGTTGCTTGCACTGTAAGTTGGCAAAGTTGTGACAAACTGAGGCAGATTACAACCTTAGGCCTTACTTTCTGACTAATGCTTACTTCTGAAAAGAACTTGATTTCTTGTTCTTCATAACTGGGATTTCCAGTTGGGATTCCAGATATAAAGAGGTAATCTATTGACAGGGAAAGAAATTTATTTTCAAAAGACAAAAGCCATCATATGTAAAAGTATAAAGTGTCTCTAATTTTAATTGAAATGGTGGAAATGGAATTTCTGATTGTGGTTGTTCCAGCATTTCTGTGCCAGCCTGGCTTTGACAGGCCAAGCAAATTTATTGCTCTTACCCAAATTATGCAGAGAAATCTGCTGCAAATTTCCTGGGTGACTTGGTCTAGGTGATCCTGCTCAGGCAGGGGGGTTGGACTAGATGATCTTCTAGGTCCCTTCCAACACCTAATATCTGTGAATCTGTGAAGGCACTTGGTACTTGGGTGTAGCGCTCATTGCAAAGTCTGAGTGGTTTTGGCTTTTTCTCTGCTGCGGTTGCCATTGAAGCAATTGTGTTTCTATCCTGCGGTTCTCCACCTGAGAACCTGTTCTTGTCAGGAATTCCTAGTTGTGACTGGATGTTTTTCCTAAAAGATGGAATCTAATTTAAGTGATAAGGAAGCACTTCAGCTGTCATTAATGAGATGTGAGTAGAAGATAGCAATCTTTTCAATGTTCAGTTCTGTTCCTGTTTTGTCAGTTAATTGTATTTTCTGTATGAAAGTTAAAATACCAACTGGAGGGCTGTGTTTGGAGAGTTTCTATGATTGTCTCTTTGTATTTGAAAACCAAGCCTGAGAGGTATTACTGTTAGCTTCAGCCTGAATCCACATCTTTAGTGTGTACCTGTTTAGTTGTAAGAAGTTGAGGATACGTTTACAACCTGTATTAATCTCTGGTGCAAAGAAATTTAATGTGTTTGAACACCAATAGCAATATAAAATCGTTTTCTTCCCAAAAGAGCATGCAGAATTGCTTTGAATTCTTGACTCTTGATTCTCTTTGAATTCTTTGACTCCAAAGTGGTTGAATTACTCTTTTACATTTTATAGTCTTTTCAAGTTTGGCTCAAGTATGTGGAATTTAAGTTATTGTAAATAATGCTCTGCATTGGAGGAAGTATTGTAATTCTCTCGGACATACATAACATTCTTGGTACGCCAGTGTTTCTTAACCATTGCTGCATTATTCTCCAGCAGTTCATCCTTTCTTTCCTTCTGAATTCAAACAGTGCTTAGAGTCTGAAGAAACTGTCTTCTTCCTCTGGAGCATCTTCGAGTTGAACTGTATTAGTTGTACTTTTTTTCAAGTTAAATTTTTTATATCAATGCCATAAGTTATACTGATGATAGCAAGTTCTATTGCAGTCTAACTTTCCACTTACAACAAATGCTGGATTTTTTCTTACTTGGAAGCTTCTGTTACAGCAGGACTGTGATAGGGAGAGGCAATTCTGGAGGATCCTTGGCATAAAACTAACAAAGCCCTGTTTCATTCTGTTTGTGTCCTAGTGCTGTGCACTGTTGGCACTTGCTTTAATGGAGGGAAATGTTCTGAAGCAGGATCCCAGGTGTGCCAGTGTCCTGCAGGATTTCAGGGTCCTCGCTGCCAGTATGGTGAGTCAAACAGATTGTCTCAGCGGCATCTGGTGTTTGGGTAAAATGCATATTTAACAGTATTTGTTGCAAAATAAATATTTTATTCACTTAGACTAAAGTTTTTGCTGCATTCAAATTGATTTTTTTTTTTTTTTTCATTTGCTAATTTGCCAGCATTTTCCTCCTGTGGTATTGCATTTTAAGAAAGCAAGATGAAAATTTAAGTTGATGTTTCATGAGTTTCTGGATAATATAATTGAATATCAGCAGTGGTGTCCAGTGGAATATCTTTCTATGGCTTCTGGACTTACTCATAACACTTTTGTTGAATTTCTCACCATTGCTTTTACGCTTGGGAGCGTAAATCCTGAGTCAAAATAGGCAGGTAAAGATGGTAGCAAATGAACTGAATTACTTATTAATGGGATTTCTTTTGGTATGTCTTAAAGTAGGAAGGATGATTTTACATAAAATTTATGCAGCAATATTATATTTCAATAACTGTTCTGGCATTTTATAGACTAAATTCTATGTAGCTTACTCTATCGCCCAGTCTCAATGGGAATCTTTTCCTCTCAGACACTGTTTCACAATCTGATAAACTCACAATGGGTTGTCTTGTAATTTCTGTGCAATAAGACCTTCACATAATGTATAAAGCTCTCAAATTATAAATCTGCATCCATTTCACTGCTTAAGGGGGGCTGGGGGGAGGGGAGTAATTCCTTCAGAGTAGGCTGTGATTGGGACAAAGGATTTCTTTTGTATTAGTCAAATGATAATTTCCTTTTCAACTACAGCACATCGTGTTTCCTTGAAAGAAAGGCAGATTTTTGAATATTGAGGTTTCTCTGCTTCTGAATTCTAATACTTCCACATCCTCACCTGGTTTGTCTGTCATGAAGGGTGAAAAGGAATGAAACAACTGTTTACAACAATACGTTTAAAAGCTGGAAAGCTCAGCCCTGTACTTGATACAGGTCTTGTATTGTGCTTGTTTCATAACCTCTGTCATGGTCTGATCTCAGGGCTCCACCAATGCTTATGTAACAGACTGGGTCTTGTGTGGGCTCACTGCACTGAAGTAGCTGTGGGTGTGTCGGTAGGAGCATCCTCCAGTTGACAGTAATAAATCATCTGGAGTTGTAGCAGGCATGGTAAGTGGGAAATGCAAAGAGTCAGCAATGGTTGTACCAGGGTTGTTTATGTTGATGCCTGGTCAGAGATAACATTTTTTATTTATAAGCAAGCATTAAATAAAACTTGGAGTTATTTACAATTAAAACTTCTGCTGATGTCAAACCATGGTATGCCAATATCTGCCTTCAGACAATATTTATTTGGCTGAGCAAACTCCAGGGGAGGTACTGTATTTGTTTACTTGTTTCAAGTTTATATTGGTAAAGTGATAGGAACCAGAGTGACACAAATGCAGGTTGCTTTGTTATTGACTTGCCTCAGAGATGCTGTTTCAAGGTAAGCAGGGTCAGAATTTCTAAGGAGCCTGTATAATCTTATACGAAATACAATACAAATCTCAGAAAATTCTGAACTGTCTTGAGTCTCCTTCTGCTTGGAAATACCTATAGCACTAAAGCATTTCCAATAGGGAGATTATGTGGCTGTAATATGTGCATAGCACAGGACAGATCCTCAAACTGGAATGAGATTGTACAGTGTATTTCACAGGTTGGTGACTGCAGACACTGAAAACAATGTGAAGTATCCTGCAGTTCTTGCTCATTGCACTTGGGCTGAACCTTTGTCTTGGTGGTTTGTCTGCTTTCTATTGATTTCTAAGGTTTGAATGGAATTTCAATAGTCATAATTTTCAAGTTTATACAGTAGCTGCTATCACAGCCTGACAGCAGAGAGTTTATAAATTAAATTCTGAAAGGGAAAAAACTCCTTTCAAACAGAAGGTTATGGACCATTCACCTGCCTAACAAAAGCAAGGTAATTTAGCACATAAGGCCTGTTAACCATGGCAGGCATCTCCAGCCCACTACTTAGGAGGTTTCTGTCATATTTGTTGCAAGCAAAACTAAAGAACATGCTGTGGAACTAGCAGCTGTAACATCTGGTTTTCGGTGTGATGTTAGAATATTACTCCTTTAAAGTAGCTTGAATTTATTGTAAATGCAGTACTTAATGGTAATATGTTGTGGTTTTAAATGATCATTAGGTCTTGTTTGTCCCTTTCTCCCTACTTGCCTGTGTAGCCTTACTGTAAAACAAACTGGTTTCCTTGCAACATGTAACCTGAAGGAAAAAGAATCTCTTCTACCAGCATCTCTTGCTTTCAGGGTTTGGTGGAACAGATGAGTGTCAGGAAAACCATGGTTTATGGTTTTTTGGAAATGTTAATGGAAGAGATAAGACTGGGATGTGTGAAGCTGTCAAAGGGGACTGTCTTTGTACAGAGATGCATGTCCCTGGACCTCTAGACTACATTCCTCAACTGTCTTTTTGTCAGGAGTGTTCTGTTAACCTCCCCACAGGCTTTACAGGGAAAGGGAAGCTCTAACTGGATATGAGACCACAAACTACTGGCAGAATGCTGTTTGTTGGGCATTCTTAGTTGTAATTTTGGTCTCTGTTACTTCTGATTTTTGTGGTCTCTTGTCAGTCTTCTGACAGGAGGAACCATGGGCATTTCATAGCTGTATTTGCACTCGGTTGAGCAAAATTGCTGTGTGTATCCCATTTTATATCTTCCCTTTTCCAATCTCTCATCTATTTGTTTCTGTCATTCTGTGTTGACAGCTAATTCTGAAGTGCAGTGGCTCCCTGTCGCAGTTTGGAGTCAGGGCAACCCCCAGACCGATAACAGACTGCTCTCTTTTAACCCCCCTCCCTCCCCAAAAGAGAGGGAGAAGGAATAAGGGAGAGAGACTTAGTGATTAGAAAAAAAGGAACTAAATTTCATTAAAAATGAAAATGAAGTATATACAAATATGTACAAAACCAGTACCAAACCCAACCTCCCCCCCCCCAGCCCCCGATGGTAATTACATCACCCTCATGGATGCTGTGGAGGAGCTGGACTCTGGCACTGGGTCTTGGGAGCAAAGACAAGAGCCAAAAGCCAATGGGGTAGACCGGAAGCGAAGAGGGATGAGAAGGGCCAAAGAAGGGTGAAGAAGGGGCACTAAAAAAGGACGAGAAGAAGGAGACCAAAAGGGCGAGCGAAGGACAATAAGAGCACCAAAAGAAGGGCAATAAGGCAATAAGGCAAAAAGAAGGCCAAAAAAAAAAGGGCTGAACTTCCGGACCCCCCTGAGCTTATATACTGGATATGACGTGTATGGGATGGAATACCTCGCTGGTCAGTTTGGGGTCACCTGTCCTGTCCGCTCCTCCCCGCAGGTGTGGTCTTTCACTTTTCTGCACCCCCCAGCGCAACACACAAACTCTAGCAATGGCCTTGGTTTGCATTCCATCCCTGGTAGTAACTCTAAACATGAGGCGTTATCACTGCTAGAAGCAGACACTGTCTGCAAAACAATACTACTAACTCTAGAAAGTGCAGTTAGTTAGAAAACCTGAGCTGAAAAGTAAAATCACTGAAGAGAATTTGATTGGTTTTCACCCAAACCAGGACACTGGGAAACTCCAAAATGGCATGTATGACAATATTTGTATTTTTAATATGACAAGGAAAAAAATGTGAGGGTGGGATTCTCCCAGATCACTGCTTCAGTTACTTCTTCCATGGGTCTGGGAGGAACTGCTAGTATACCAGCAACTTTAGCATGAGATGAGTCACTTGGTAGAAGTATCTGTTTTCAGTAAATGATAAATGGAGTCTAGACAGCCAGTGCAGATGTATATGTCCACCCTTGGTCTGATGAATTACATTCCTGATTCCCACAGTAGATTGCTGTATACACTTGGAAGAATACCATGACCATTACAGGTGGCTGTTTTCCAATTGGGTAAAATTGAGAAGCCAAGGGATAAAGCAGTCTGCTTGGGAGGTAAAAAGCCACAAGAAGTCTGAAGAGAAGGCATGGTGAGTAAAATCTGCTGAGATTTACTTCTCAGTTGTTCTCACTCCCAGTCCCCTGAATTCTACTGTCCAGGGGCAGCTCATCCATGAGGGACATCAAGGAGTTTGTCAATAGGAAACTCTGGGAAATGGTCCTCAGGGACAAGGTATCAGAACAGAGCTGGCTGATCTTTCAGTACACTTTCCATAGAGAGCAAGAGCTCTTGATCTCCAGGTGAAAGAAATAAAGCAAAAAGGGAAGAGACCAGCATGGCTGAGTCAAACTAAAAGGGAAGAAGGAGCTGCACAGGCAGTAGAAGCAAGGACAGGTATTTTGGGAAGAGTACAGAGTTGCTTTCCAATAGTGTAAAGATTAGATCAAGAAGGTCAGAGCATGGTTGGAGTTGAACTTGTCAAGGGATGTGAAGAATAACAAGAAAGGCTTCTACAGGCATGTCAATGAGAAAAGGAAGGTTAAAGAAAACATACCACCCTGATGAGCAAGAATGACAAGCTAGTAACAATGATTGAGGAGAAGGCTGAGGTTCTCAACTTTTTTTAACTGGGTCTTCATTGGCAACCTCTCTCCTCACACCTCCCAAGTTAAAAAACCACAAGGTGGGGACCAAGGGAACAAAGACCATCACACTGTAAGAGAAGATCAGGTTCATGAGCACTTGTAGAACTGAAACATACACAAGTCTATGGGACCAGACAAAATGCATTCCTGGAGTCCTGAGGGAATTGGCTGATGTCGTTGCCAAGTCACTCTCCATTATATTCAAAAAGTCCTGGCAGTCAGATGAAGTCCCTGGTGATGGGAAGAAGGGACACATTACACCTATTTTTAAATAGAGTAGAAATGAGAACCCTGGGAAGTACCGACCTGTCCGCCTCACCTCTGTGTCTGGGAAGATCATGGAGCAGATTCTCCTATCTGATAAAGCACATAGAGGGAGGTGATCAGAGACAGCCACTATGGCTTCACCTGCCTGACCAATGAAGTAGCTTTCTAAAATGGAGTGACTACATCAGTGGACAAGGGAAGACCCATGGGTATGATCTATCTGGACTTCTGCAAGGCCTCTGACATGGTCACCCACAACATCCTCCTCATGAAGTTGGGGAAATATGGGTAGACTGTTCAATGGATAAAGAATTGGATGGATGATAAGTGACATGTAGTGTCATACAATGTTAGGGGTTGGAAGGGACCTAGAAAGATCATCTAGTCCAACCCCCCTGCCAGAGCAGGATCACCTGGATCACCCTCAGGGGTCTGTACTGGGATCAGTATTGTTTAATACTTTTATCAATGATATAGACAGCGGGACTGAGTCCACCATCAGCAAGTTTGAAGATAACACCAAGCTGAGTGGTGTGTTCAATATACCAGAGGGATAGGATGTCATCCAGAGGGACAAGCTGGAAAAATGGGCCCACGTGAACCCCATGAGGTTCAACAAAAACAAGTGCAGCGTCCTGCACCTGCGTCAAAACAATCTGCATTATCAACCCAGGCTGGGGAATTAAGTAATAGAAAGCAGCTATTCAGAAAAAAGACTGGTGGAAGAGAAGCTGGATGTGAGCCAACAATGTGCCCTTGCAGCCCAAAAAGGCCAATTGCATCCTGGGCTTCATCAAAAGATGTGTGGCAAGAAGATCAGGAGAGATTATTCTGCCCCTCTATTCTCCTCTTATGACACCCCACCTCTGGAGTGGGGGTTCAGCTCTGGAGCCCTCAACATAGAAAGGACATAGACCTGATGGAACAGGTCCATAGGAGGCCTAGATTACCTTTATTAGTCCCTTCCAATACAAGATATTATGTGATTCTAGGATTCTATCTATGATTCTATGAACATGGTGAGTCTGACCCCTTTGCACTTGACCCACAAGTTGACAAAGACAGCAGAACTCTTGTCCTGACTCCTCTGTGGGGTTTCCCATCAACTGGAAGTTGAAGAAGTTTTTGTGGGAAAGGCAATGTGGTTGGCTACTGTAAGATCCTGATTCAGTGCTCTAGCTAAGTCCCATAGGGCATATACATCTGAAGTGGCAAATGATATAGAACTCATTTTGTGTGATTCCTGTCACAACTCATATTTTGATGTGGCTGATTTGTGCTGTGGTGTACACTTTGCTTTTCATAAGTTTTCCTGCTTCCCTCCTTCCTGCAGTGTTTTTCTCCACTGTACTGTATCGCTGTCTGGTCTATGCATCATTTTCATGGTAGCAGAATCTTTTGGAGTTGTTGTACAAGACAGCAACTAAAAAATGGAAATCAGCAGCAATTAAAATGTACAGGTTTTTTATGGCTCTCAAATAAAAGATAGTTTAAGGTTCACTGGTCTTTTTACCTGCTTTGTTCTACCAAGGATCTAAAAGTCATTAAATGCTGAAATCATTGCTTAAAAAAGAGGAAATTAATACAAGTCTGAAATCAATGGATCCAGGGCGATCTTACAGCCACCTTCCAGTACCTGAAGGAGGCCTACAGAAAGGCTGGAGAGGGGCTGTTTACAAGGGCCTCTAGTGAAAAAACGAAGGGTAATGGGTTTAAATTAGAGAAGATTTAGACTAGATGTCAGGAAGAAGTACTTTACCTTGAGGGTGGTAGAACAGTGGAATAGGCTCCCCAGGGAGGTGGTTGAGGCCCCATCCCTGGAGATATTCAAGGTGAGGTTAGACAAGACTCTGAACAGCCTGGTCTAGTTGAGGGTATCCCTGCTCACTGCAGGGAGACTGGACTAGATGACCTTTGGAGGTCCCTTCCAACCCTAAACATTCTGTGATTCAATGGAGTTGTAAAGATTAGACTCGTTCTTTCATCTTGGCATAAACTGTTCATCCACTTTTGATTGACATGAAAGTTAGTTTAGCTGTAGTGCTGCTCCTAAAGCTTTGTCTATGCTAGTAAATTAAATATGCAGAGGATTATTCCTGGGCAGAGGCCATCTGGCATGGTATGCTTGGGTCTGTTAAGCTTGCAGATACTGGCAGCAGGATGGTTACATGTAACTGGAGAATTTGGATTGATCCATGGCCATGGTGTTTGAACTACACCTGCAAATTCTTTGGGCATCTGGTCAGGCTAAAACTACATGCTAACATGTAGTTAAAACATACTAAAAAACAAACATACTAAAAAAATTAACAACTTATAACAAAGTGATGCCTCAAAACATTCCCAAGGTGTGTGATAATATGGACAGCCCAGATGTGTCCTCAATGTCCAGCCCTGTGTGACTGTCACCTGAGTTTCCTACCTGCAGTGTCAGGTAGTAAAGGGATGTCTGGAAGTAAGGAATGAGAGGGAAAATAGAACTATGCAGAAACTATGCTAAATCCTGCAAGCAATTGTTATACTTACATTCTTAATCTTGGTATTCAGTTAATGAGTTATCATTAATTCAAAATTTATAGAACCATTCATAGAATAGAACCATTCATAGAATTGTTTAGGTTGAAAGAGAGCTTTCAGATCATCAAGTCCAACCATTAACCTAGTACTGCCAGGGCACCACTAACCCACATCCCTCAGCATCGTATATCCACAGCTTTGAAACCCCTTGAGGGATCATGGGCACTACAGCACTGCCCTGGGCAGCCTAGGACAGCTCTGGAGGGCAAGAAGTTTTTCCTCATGTCCAACCTAACCTTATCCTGGCACAACTTAAGGCCAGTTCCTCTTGTCCTGTTCCTTGGGAGCAGAGCCTGACCCCACCTGGCTCCAATCTCCTGTCAGGGAGTTGCAGAGAGCAAGGTGGTCTCCCCTGAACCTCCTTTTCTCCAGGATGAATAAGCTGAGGTCCCTCAGCTGCTCTTCACCAAAAGTGCTCTAGGCCCTTCCCCAGCTCCATTGCCTTTCTTTGGACACACTCCAGCACTTGACACGTGTGTTCATGTCAGTTCAAACATCCATCCACACACTCATTTTCACAATTATCGCATCATTGAAATAGTCACTGAACACGAAAGGACCATCCTCTCTTGACTAGCAGTACAATGGTGTTCACAAGTCATGCAGATGATCTTCGATAAAAACTGCTCTTATTTATTGCTCTTATTCATCAGCCCACAGCCTAGAAATACAGACAAATATCACAATCATAATCCCTGACCACGGTGTACAAGTTGCATTTGCAAAGCTAGGTCTGGAGCTGCAGCACAGGTCTCCAACACTGTCTGTTAGACTTCCATTTGGAACATGCTACCCATCAACCTAGTAACAGGAAACATACAGCTTAGAAGTTTTTTGTCTTCCAAATACAGGCAACGTTGCTTTACCTTTATACATTAAATTATGAAGGTTGAGCATTTATAAACAAGTGACATTTTAAAGTGAAGAATATACTGTGAAGGAAAAATTTATTTTGTATTGATTTGTTCTATGAAATAAGCCAATCATAATATAATTTATAAGCATTTGGGGATGTCTGCGATAAGCTATGAACAACTGGTAGATTGTTCTGCCAGATTTTACAGAAAAGGCAGATGTTTGGAATTGTGCATCTGCTCAGATTAATATTATGTATTTTTTGCATTAACTTAGAATTGGAAAAATTTTCTGATTAACCTGATTCAAAGTAGTATTACTGCAACACACTTCTGTTACTTAGAAGAAATACTACTTATTTCTTCTAAGCCTATAGCTTTGTAGGCTGATCTTTTTAATTATTTGGAGAGTATCAACTATGCTGAAGACAAAAATTGTTGTGAGAAGTTACCATTATTTCTCTGGTTTAAGTCCAGAGAGATTATTTTAAGTTTGGAATATGCAGAAAAGTTGGTGAGATCTATACACTACCCCTCTTTAACTGAACATTGTGAACAACTCTAGGGAGATGTCCAAGGGTTTTTTAAGTGAGCAGGGAGAGCAGGGGGAAGATGGTCTTACTTATGGTCTTATGGTCATACTATCCCATAAGGAGTGAAGAGGTGTTTTTGGAACTGTATGCTGTCTCTAACAGCCAAATCAGGCTTATATTTCAGATTACCTATGAGCTTTGATTAACATCTATGAAAGAGTTTGAAGTAGGAAAATGCAAACAAATCCTAGTCAAAAATTAAATAATTTTTGAAAAAATGGGATTCTCTTGCTTCCTGACAAATTAAAAGTTGGAAAGAAATATCTTTCATTTAGAACAAAAGTTTTCATTAGTTTCTGTGATATTTCTGTAGAAGACAAATTATTTTTATTAAAAAATGTAAGTAAAATTCAAAAGAAGCAATTTAAGGCGCTATATTGCATGGACATTGACATTAACTGGAACACTGAAAGTAATTGGATGTATCAGGGGATTTGTCCTTTGTCTTTGTCCAGGTAACTTTGAAGCTTCTTAAGTTTCAGGACCACTCTCATGTACTTCTTTACTAGAAGGGAACCTGTTCTCTGATAAGAGCCTCCACGATTCCCAAAATCACTGGTTCTTTTCCTGCCAGAGTAGCACATTATGAAACACCACCAAAGATCTCATTTTACTACCATTACCTTCAGAAGCATGTATCCCACTAACTTCACTGATAGCAAGATGAATGCAAAATTCTCTTATGAAAGCATGTTGAATGTATGACAGTAACCACCTAATCTCTTCCAACACCTTAGACACATCAGGAGTGCTCTTAATTAGACTTACTCTTTAAAATAAAAGAAACAAGTCTGTATACTTTTGTGGAGATGTAATTTTAGTACCTCAATGATTGTTAAAAATTATTTATACTGTCATTTGTATTATTCTTAGCTTGAGGATAAGATCATAGGTTCATATTCTGCACTTGTGATTGATAGTTGCTTGCTAATGTTACTGTTACTATTATTAATAGCTCAGTAACAGATGCTGCACTGTGCAGTTGTTTGGTATTCTAAGAAGAGCCTTCTGAATGGAGACATAATGCAAATGTTTCTGTTCCTACTTGAACATTAAGAGAACAGAAGAATATGAGAAGAATATTTATATACTTTTCTACACTTTTAGTAGATATTAGTTCTGTTCAAAATACTTTGAACAACAAAATTAGAAGTACTACAGAGCTCACTGGTACCTTTCTAAAGCTTTTTATGCTTAGTGCTCTTATAACTTAGATACCATAAGGGATAATAATATGCTAATATGGATTAAAGTCATATAATCATAGAATTGTTTAGGTTGGAAAAGACATTTAACATTATCAAATTCAACTGTTAACACAATACTCCCAGGTCACCACTAAACCATGCCCCTTAGCACCACATCTCCACAGCTTTGAAACCCCTTCAGGGCTGGGGACTCCACCACTGCCCTGGGCAGCCTGAGCCAGCCTCACAGGGAATAAATTGTTTCTCATTTCCACCCTAAATCTTCCCTGCTGCAACTTGAAGCTGTTTCCTCTTGATCTGTTACTTGTTCCTTGGGAGAAGAGACCGACTCCCACCTGACTCTAACCTCCTTTCAGGGAGTTGATGAGAGCAAGAAGGTCTCCCCTGAGCCTCCTTTTCTCCAGGCTAAGCAACCCTATTTCCCTCAGCTGCTCCTCAAAGACTCATTCTCTGTATCCTTCACCAGCTTTTTTGCCCTTCTTTAGACATAAAAATGATGATTTAGTCATATTTGTACAGTTCTTTAAAAAAAGGTAGGAAATGGCTGCATTACATTGCAATTTTGGGTTATTTTTACTATTCTTCTACATTTGTCAGTTTAGCACAGAGTAGAGCAGACAATGCCACTTGCTAAATAACAGCATCCCTCTCTACCAAAAGCAAGAAATATGAAGAAGGAAAGCTCGCATTAGAGGGCTAGATGCCAGATAAAAAAATAAATCACAGCACAATTTCACCAAATATCTAGTTTGAAATAAAAGTAAAATTTTTCACCATTTCTGGGGTTCAGTAGTATGTGTATTTATGTATTTATGCTTATGTATACTTAAGCACAAAACTGAAGCGTGCCACTGCCTGAGACTGAGACCTATAACAATAAATACATATCAACACTGACTTGATACAAGGCAAAGGTGGGAGGAATTTCACCCTCTGGCATCATTAACTCTTTGAGTGTTACAATTCAGCAATGTAAAATGTGCTAGACAGAACAGGAACACAATAAATGCTTGTTAACCATTTACACAGTTTCTACCAACTTATTTTCTTCCAGTTTTCACAGGTCTATGTCATTTTTCTAGAGTGTTATCCATAATTATAACTGATGTACACCCACATACACCTTTTATAAATTATGCTTACAAGATAAGGAGGTGACTGTTATCCTCTTATTGAAATTATGTGATTTAGAAAGCAGAGATGGCTTGAAAAAGGAGTGATAGGAATACCTGAGAGGGACAACAGAATGACAGAATGATAATCAATACATTTGCCAACACAGTTTTTATTTCCATCGCTACTTGTAGACATATTTATAAGTTATTAAATCAATATTATAAAGTAAAAACGCTGTGCAATGCAAGGAAAAATGAGAAGAGCTTCTTCTACCTGAGGCTGATTTAGCACAACACTGGTCTATTGCAGTCCTTCCTGGGAAAAGAACTGAATATAATGATGTAACAATGATACCAGAGACATGGAATGAATCAGAATTAAATTCTCTAGATGTGTATCTTTAACAACACCTCAAAGCCGGAGCCATAGACCTAACAGTATAGAGTTTGAAGGTCATTACTCATTCAAAACATTGGGAAATGTATATGCAAGAGGAGATACAGAAAGTCATTTACACTCGAATTGTCCTTTTTATGGAATGCCTTGTAAAACAAGCATGTGTAAGATACACGTTTTTTACTTTCTTAGACAAAACAAGATGACAAAGGAACAGGAAAGAGAGGGATGGTGGAAGGAACAAATGCTGCTTCTTGCAGAAGAAAGGGACCTTGCCTTCATGTGGCTTCATGCCCGAAGACTGGGAACAGCTGTCCCTAATGGTACAGGCCCTTCTGTGTGTTTCTTCAAGCTAAAAAAAAAATTGATGTCTGTCTAAAATAATGTAATAGTGAAAGGCTTTTTTTTTTTTTTAGCAAGTTTCTTTTAGGAAATTAAATAAAGGTAGAAATTCAAGCATCATCAGATTATCTCAGCATAAATGGATGCATCAAGACTTTCAGAATTGATTTAGTTTCCTATCATAATTGCCAAAAATATGAGAGAAAAAACAGGCATCCTTGAGACAACTCAAGCAATGCCAAGTAAAGGAAATGTTAGGCAGAAGTGTAATTATGAACTTGATCATATTACTCTACATATTCACTGTATGTAAAGTTAGAACCAGGGATCAAAACAAGCAACAAAATAGAACAAAACTTCAGGTAAATATGGTTGCAAATGTCCTCACGTTTGTAAGACTTATAGATTTCCATTTTGCCCTTTCAGAGAAACAAATAAAGAAAATTAATTGTCTGAATCAATTTAATCACCACATTGTCTTGGTCTGAGTTAGAACAGAACTCATTTTCAGTGATTTTACTTTTTATTTCAGTCTCTTCTAACTAACTGCACTTTCTGAAAGTAACAGCATGTTTTTGCAGGCAGCATCTCTTCTAGCAGGGATAACACTTGATGTTTAGAGTTACTACCAAGGACTGGTGTGCAGAAAGGCTCTTGCCTATACTTGCTCCTGTGCAGACCAAGGCCACTGCTCAATCTTGTGTACCATGCTGGCTGGTGAAGAAAGTAAAAGGTGTCACCTGCAGGGATGAGTGGACTGGACAGGTGACCCCAAATTGGCCAACAAGGGATTTCATCCCATATACTTCACATTCGGTATAAAGCTGAGGGATCATGAGGGTCAATCTCTCCTTCAGTGGCCAGCATCCATCTGGGGAGGACTCTGTCCATTATGCAGTTGATCCCTATCCATCTGTTCATGAATGCAGTTCCAGATTTCTGGTTCCCATCTACCACTAAGTCCAGTCTGGGACTTCCTCAGTGCCTGCTCCACAGCATCAGTCATGACAGTAACATAACTGTCATCAGGTGATCTGAGTTCGATATTGGTTTTGTATATATTTGTATATATTTCAGTTTATTATTATTATTTTCATTAAAGCTGGTTTTGTTTTCTAATCCATGTCTCTTTCCCTTATTGCCTTTCTCTTCTCCCCTTTGACAAGGGGCATAGGTTAACAGAGAATATCTGCTACAGGTCTAGTGACCCTGACCCTAAACCTTCACATTTATGGGTTGGGATTTTAAAACTCATCGTTTTTCTCTGAAGATGGACAATATGTTGAGTTACTAATGCCAGTCACTTGGATGGCACAGGATTTGGCTGTAAACACCATGTAGTTTGTGAAGGTGAGGAAAGGATGATTTTCTCAATGTAGTTCCTTTGTATCCTGTTGCAATTTCTTGCCAAACAATTCCTATAGTCTTAATGCAGTCAGTATCTGTAGAAAGATCATCATACAGGTTTACACCACATTTTCCAGTTTGACTTTTAATGAGATGAAGCTTTCAACATTTGATAAGGTTTTAATGAGCTACCCCTAGATGGCACTCTGTGAGGATCCAACTAAAAACACTGCAGTACATCTTCCTCCAACTCATCATTATGTATTTTGCTAACCACTACTTTCAACTTCTTTTAAATGTAGGACGAAATTACAGTTTCCTTCTTCAGCAGCAGCAAGAGATAAAGACAATGAAAAAAAAAAATCCAGTGCTTTTCACATTAAACTGGGTTAGAAATTTCTGCCTCCAAGGTCAGTCAGGAATCATCTTTGCTCATTATCACATGATCACTGATCACTCCTTTTTTAAATCTTTGTTTATTTACAGATGATCCCTTCTGAATAGTATCTTGCCACTGGCATATCTGAAACATGTAAATTGAATTATGTTTTTCCTGCTGCAGTCTCACAAGCTGGAGGTAAAGCAACTCCCTAAAAATACCTCCTGACATGATTGTATGACTTACTTTATTTGGAAAGATAATATTCATAGAGAGGGAAGCTTGATTTCTTGTTTCTGACACTTCACTATCCCCAGCAGTTTTTTTTCTGAGTGGTGAAGGTGTTACATTTCTACTAATCCCCTCTCCTTCATTTTTCTATCATTCTCTGAATGCCTGTCTCTCAAGAAGCATCCAGCCTAGAGGATTAGAAGAGGATGCATATTTTTCTGTTCAGCCTGAACTTTGTGCATAACCTCGAGGGCTATGTGTGGGACTGCAAATGCATACTCATGCATGCATGGCTGCAACTCCTGGCACCCAAGGACATACCCCAAGTATGCAGCTGTTGGGGGACGGTGAGCTGCAGGGGTGCAGTGCTGGCACAGCACACTCACTACTGCTCCCAGAAACCTTGCTCAGAATGGCAATGAAGGAATGAAGGAAACAGCTCCTTCATAGCTCATAAAATGCAGCTCATTTATGATTAAAGGTATGTAGTCAGATGTGGCATGTAAGCAACAACACCTCCACAAGTCTAGACTTTCTAGGCTTATTTTCATGAGCAGGTTCTGTAAAAACAAAACAGTTGTTATGTCCAATGGCTGCTCTATCTTTTATGAAATATAGGACAGAGCAGCTGAGAAAAAAAACCCAAAAACAACAAAGAAAATAAAGCTTACCATTTCTAGGAAAAATCACATTTACAAATCTCATTTACACCACTTATTTACAAATAACTTCACCCAATGGTATTCTGGGGGCTCGAAAGGAACACAACAAAACAGAAATCATCAACTGTGACAACTGTTTGCCATCATCTTGCAAAAAAAGCTATTATGAGGAGAATACCTTTGTGAAGGGGTGAAAGGTGGATGTTAAATTGATTTTTTGTCTGTCTGAAGGTCTGTGAAAGCCCTTCAGAGACCTTAATGTGTCTGTGAACAGGCTCATGATGGTAAGGTGAATTCCACATTGACCAGAGGACTGCAGAATGTTGGGGCTATTCTGGGATGGATTTCTTATAGTTGTTTGCATCCAGCAGGGACAGATCTTTCTAATTTCTCAATGAAGCACCAAGTATCTTCTGAACAGTTTTACACTAGTATCTCCTGGAAAAGGGAGCTAATGAGAATCATTAAAGACTTTTGTTAAATCGGGGAAGAAGGAGGATAACAAAAGACAATAGGGTTAAAAGTACATGCTGTTATACAAGCAAAGACTTTGAAAGCAAAGGGAAAAAAACCCACATGAACAATACTGTAATTCCATAATCCCTTCCAGGCATAAAGGCTGGCTCTCAGCTGTTCAAGTCAGTAAACAAGCTCTCAAGATCAAGCCACTGAAAGCAAAGACTAATGCAGTGATATGTTTAAAAGAATTGAAATATGCTTAAATAATGAATGTTTCCACTTGTGCATTGTGCTTTATCATCATACTTCTCCTTTTTATCAATTGCAGAAAGCCTGAGTGCTGTCTCTTGAGAGGCAAACAATTCAGACTGTGTATAGGAGAGCTGAGATCTAAGACAAATAGCTAGCCTCAGTGTGATAGAGCCTGAGACAGTATGGCACATGCCAGGGAGCTGCAGGATCACAGTCTGGTTATTAGTTTGCACAGTTCTTCTATCTGTGCTAGCATAAGAATGCATTTCTATAAATACATGGTGTAATTTGTTCTTCATAAAATACCTGTTTTATGCTCTAGTGGAGCCAATTGCACTCTAACAGTGCAATGTTACAGTGCTGGTTTTTAAAAGTATTTCCACAGAATCTGCAATTGTTTATACCTGTAATTATTTTATCATCAAAATTTGTAAGTAAATATTATTATCCTGCTTCTTGCAAACTGCAGCTGAAAACCAAGAGTTATTCCTTGAAATGCTAATGTAAATTGCTCTCAAAACATCAAGCTGAAGAAGTTTCAGGCTGGACTTTCCAAAACAGCTAAAAGATCTTCCCTGGGACCCTCTGCATCTCAGTAGCTTCTTGGTCAAATGGGAAAGACACCATCTCCCTCTCCATAGGAATGATGTGATGATGAATTCATTCTGTCTCCTGAAGCACCTGTTTCAAGGAACACTGGAGTCATGGAGAACACACACATCATGCAAGATGGGCTGGTATAACAACCAGTAATCAAGGCAACTGGCTTCCTACATCACAGTAGGATAACAAAGAAGGAGAGAGCTGTTTGGGAAGTCACTGTCTTCCCTCTGAGCACAGACTGATACACCAGGACTAGTGGGAAAAGGAAGGGGAAAAAGGTGAATCTTTTCAGGACTTACATCATACTGCAGATTCACAAAGGGCACAAGCCTGTTAGTAACAGCTGCAAAATTGTGCAGGTCTGATGTAGTTTTACTTTTAAGACAGTAATTTTGTATCTTTACAGAAGCACCATTAGCAACTTGGTTAAGATTACTGAAAACCTTAGTCACACTGACAAGACAAAACAACAACAAAAAAAGCAGACTTCTTAAATTACAAAGATTAGCCTGATTAAAACAAACTTAACTTTTCAGCTGTGTTTACCCCACCCACCCAAAAGTGAGCATTTTCCAGTTTAGAAAGATACAGCTTTGCACTGAAAATGCTGTCTTGTGCAGCTCTATCAGTATTACAATGTGTGTGAGGACTTTGGATGCTTGTGAAGGAAAATGGGATAAAAAACATTCAAAATTTATCCAGTTTCCATCCCATATCTATATGACTTCCCATGATGAGTGACTAAGGGTCCCTTTCCTGCATCAAGGAGCAATGGAAATTATGTTTTAAAAAGAAGATGAGGAGAAGGAGAACAACAACAGTGAGAGACACTGTAACACATCTGTTATGTATAGTTCTGTCCTATTATTTGTGACATTACAGATCATCACCCAGATGCTTCCAACTCATCTTCATTGACAAGGAACTCAGTACTAAAGGTACGTGAGATACACTATTTCTTTTATTGCTTTTGCTGATTAATAGCATGCAAAGAGCATGCTTAATAGGTACTCTTACAAATGGCTGTATTGAACTATAGGGAGGGGAATATTCACAGAGAGAATATGTCATAATGCTCACTGCTGTCTGTGCTCTTCCTGTGAGCTTCAGAGAAAATAAGAAGCTTTGTGGTGCCACAGATGCCAATGTTCAAAATACAAACATAAAATAAACTTTGTCTACAGGGAGATGCAGGTAAATTCCTAACTCTATGTGGAATCTGCAGATCTTTTTTCCTTTTTTTTTTTTTTTTTTTTTTATTTAGCTGGAAAGGCTTTTAGTGCCTTTCAAAGAAGAGTGAGTGTAAGGTAACACCTTTTCTTCCTGGAGTCACTTCATCTATAGAGAGCTCAAGTTCAAATGTCCTTCTCACAACATTCATATCCCAGGAGTGCATCCTGTCCAGTGAGATATGCTCATGTGAGGTTCTTTCAAACTCTTTTGATAAAGCTGATTTTAAATTTCACTGAATAAGATGGAAAATCGGAGCTAGAGCAATGCAGAAGCCTGCACACTGCAACTGCTCTCTTTTCTGAAGATAAGGAACTTTAATCATTTCATATGAAGTAAAAAAACCCACTGAGTTTCAAAAGATGGCCATGAGAGTGTTATCATGAAAATGCACCCTCCTGCATACTGATGAAAGTTTTGCAATACAGGTTAGAAATGTTGGTTCAGCTTCTTTCAACTGGTCTCCATACTGCCTCACAAGGAAAGTCAGAGAAGGGCTTGATCACCAATGCTTTTTTTCTCATGTTTCCATCATGTTAAAAAGCTGTTATGACAAATGATCAAATTGTGGTAGAAAGCATTTTATCTTATCCTTGTGTTGGCCTGCACTTCCTCTGCTTTCTTGGCATATGCTGAAAGGACTGCCCTTCTACTTCAGTTCTCCCTGGATTTCTCCCTGATTTCATCTAATGGCTGCAGCATTTCTTTGCCTCAGTCTCTCCATGTAAAACACTTTCTTTATCAGTAGCTACAAAATAAGAAGAAAAGGTTGAGGATGCAGGAATTTGGGAGAGTCAGCAGCACTGTATTTCTGGAAAATTTATTTCAAAATATTATTTTAAAAAACTTGTCAGTTTGGCCAACTCATTCTTAGCCCAAAGGAATACTCTGAAAAGAGAAGGTATTTTACATAGGGAGTATAAACTGTGAGGCCAGTTCAGAGGAGGTTATCGTTGTGTATTTTTAGATAAAGAAAAAGAAGGGAGGGAGAAAGAAGCCACTGCTGATAAGACTCAGCAAACAATTAGCTATAATGACACTTAGAATAGTAGCTCATATTGTTTGCAGTGGCCTAGATACATTTTCTTCCAGTGGAACTAGAACCAACTTTGTAAAATTCACCATTCCTTCAATGGGAAGCAGGTGGGGTTTGTAAGAGTGAGAAGGCTAGTTTTGGAAGAAAGAACTGGGATTCTTTGGCATGAAGCCAGTTACAGTTTGGAAAGCAGAGGCTGAATTATGGAGGAAGTGGGGTTTTATGCCATTATTTTAAAAATTTAATCTCCAATGCGTAGAGCTGGGTCAGGGCAGCTACCACTCAAAAATGTCCCTGAAAAGGTGAGCAAGGACTGTAGACATTCTTTTGCACGTTCATGTCAGCTTCCACTGCTATATTTCCACTTTGTGGTTTGTTTCAGCATAATATTTCACACTTGGTCAAATTTTGGCATGATTCAGAAGAGGATGAGCCAGGAATTAATGAAAAGGAAGATCCAACAACACAGTAAGAGGAAGCAAGTGTTGATGCTGTTTCAAAAATTGGTGTGGAGGAAAGACATTTGCTGTTCTTCATGCACCTATTTCTTGGAACTGCAATTCCCCAGAGATCAGTTCATCACTCCTTGGTATTATCACCAAGACCAGCTTCTTCAGTAATTTCCTTACAGTGTAGATAACAAAAAAAAAGTGAGGTTGTTGAATTTGCTTATAAAGTGAATTAAAGCAATAATATAAAAATAAAAATATAAACCAAAATAATAAACCACATTTTGCTTATAAAGTGAATTAAAATATAATGACAGATTCAAAGGCTGAATACAGAAGACTTTGTATATCTCTAAGTTGGGATCATCAATAACAAATGTTAGTTAGAAAAGGTCTTGTTTCTCAAAACAACAGAGGCATTTACCTCTGTTAAGCTCAGTCAAGCTACATCTCTGTTACAGCTGGACAGTTTGAAAAAAAAGTTTTATAAAGGAACCTCCAACAATGCTTCCCTTGGCATATACGTTCATTACAGTACTTGCACAGAACTCTTGAGTGTGCTCATTACTTGTTCTCCAAGGAGTTATGATTAGTGTTAACATGACATCTCAGCTAGTTTGGCTGCTAGTCCTTTATTACAGGTTCTACACTGCAGCTGAGACCACATGTCTTATTAAGACCTGGCCTTCTGATGCATGTTAGGGAAGTCATATCTTTTGTATCTATGAAACAAAGACTATCTTTATCTTGTCCTGGAGTTCTCTCATAACAAGGTTTTGCTGTACAAAATTCTGTTATTTCCACCCTCCATCACTCTTCCAAAGTCTTACTTAACAGGCCAAAAAAGTTATTTATTTAATCTTATTAATGCTTATAACTATGTAAATATAACTGATATATAATGTTATAAATATAACTGTTATATAATACATGTAATTATGTAGAGGCTTAGTGTCAGGAGGATGGAGCCAGGCTCTTCTCAGTGATGTCCAATGACAGAACAAGTGGCAACGGGTGCAAGCTGGAACAGAACAGGTTCCATATAAACATAAGGAGAAACTTTTTCATGGTTAGAGTGACAGAGCCTGGAACAGGCTGCCCAGGGAGGCTGTAGAATCTCCTTCTCTGGACAGTTTCAAAACCCACCTAAAAGTGTTCCTGTGTGACCTGATCTAGGTGATCCTGCTCTGGAAGAAGGGTTGGATTCAATGATCTTTTGAGGTCCCTTCCAACTCTGAACTTTCTGTGTTTCTGTGATATAAAAGAAAAAGAAGTGACTTAAAAAAAATAATCTGTTAATAGATATAAAGGCTTGTTAACAACTGTTCCCTTGCTATGATCTTCCCTTCAGGGCTGTGGAGTGAAATAACTTTCTGTAAAAGAAAAGCAAATTAATCATGATTACTTTTCAATGAATTCTCACTCCTCATACAAGGCATCATTAATTATTTAACATGTAGACCCCATAATTGCCAATGGTTACAAAAGCAAAGACAATTAAATCATCACCTAATATTGAACTCTGTTTACTTTTTCAGCTTGATTAAAATTATCTGGCTGTAAATAGATATTTTTTTTAAAAATGTATGTACAGGACAAGGTAAATGACAACAAAGACCTGGGTAGGACACTAGGTCACACACAGGCACAGGCCATTTGTTCCCCCTAATGATATTATAACACACATATAGTAATACAAAGTAAAAAGTAAACATTTCTGCAAACCCAGTGCTGAAGCACAACTGGTGGTTTTCATCACACTCTTAAACAGTTGGGCTCTACCTGTTGAGGTTGTATATAGTCAAGTTATGTGACCTCTGTACAATGGCTGGTTGCACTGGAGAAAAACCCCAGTGGAATGTCTCATCTTCAACATTCTTAAGGGTAATTCCTGATTAAAATCTAACATCACCAGCTGTGGATTCCTGATAACCTAACCATGACACAGGGGCACTGAACAGGTCACATTGTAGATAGCCACAGCTTGCTACCAAAATTCACCAAAATTTATGAGATGTGGGAGAAGGTGAAAGAGAGTTAGTCTCCTAGTGTTCCTCTCCACTGCCTGCTCTCTGCAAAGAGGTGCACTGGAGAGGAAACTGCAAGTACCAGTGCAAACAAAACACTCAGTGGTGCACTGATCCTGTCACAGAGCTACAGAGAAAACAAGAGTATTTGCAAATCTTTCACTTATATTTCTCTCTTCTCAGTATTTATGGAGTTATGAATCAGAGCAGCATGAGTCTGGAGGGATTCTGTTTGGAAACAAAGATTAACTGTAGTCAGAAGAAACCAGACAGAAATTCATGTTTTTAAAGAGGAAGCTTCTAAAAGAGATATTCCTCTAAACAAAGTCCAAGATAAGATGTCCTCTATCTGCAAATACATAGGAGTAGGAAATAACCTATCAGAAGTAAACTCTGTTCCTAGTGAAAAACGTCCTCTAGATAGTCTTGTATAAAGTCTTATCAAGTTTAATAAGACATTATAAAAAGCTTTTTCAAAATCAATAGCATGTCATTAAATAGCACCTACTAGGAGCTTTCATTGATGCAATTGCTAATATGATCTGAAATTAAGGAAGCATGGGAACTTTTAAACAGTTTGTCTGCTTTATCAGAAATTACAAAGTATGCTTGTAGAAAAGTTAGAGGAACACATTTTTAAATAAATTACCCCTACTGACCATGGCAATCAAAACCAAGCCCATCAGAAGAGTTTTGTAAAAATCCACAAAACCAAAAAGTAAATCTTGGGGTTTTACCTGTACATTTAATTTTAAGAGACCATCCACTTTGGATCCTTTGGAAAACCTAGATGCAACATTACTCGCATGAGGAGGAAAAAGCCTTTTGTTTCAAGGGTCTTTATGGAGTACTTAAATGCATAAGAACATGTGTTATTTAAAACAAACAAAACCAAACCAAACAAAAGTAACCAACTAACCAAAAAAAACAAACAAACAAAAAAAACACCCCACCAAAACAAAACAAACACAAACTAAACAAGCAAGGAACGTCAGGGTGTGGTACATGTAAACAAGGGGGGAAAAATGACAGTTATGACAAACAGGACATGGGTATGAATGATTGAAAGTTATGTGATGGAAATGAAGATTGTATAAGCAAGAATTATAAGCTTCCAGAAGAGGGAAAAAAGATTATCAACATTTTAAGATTTCAAAGTAATCAACATATCCCTCTCCTGTACTGTTTCTGAAGCAATCAAATGATACCAAGAATAAGTGAAGTTACCCTCTCCTTAAAAAGTTATGATCATAGCTGAGATCAGCTGTGGCTTCTTCCTCAAACACTTGCTAATTTTCATCCCTGAGCTGAACAAAGCCCTGGTTATGAGATTCATTATCTTCACAGTCTAGTCACTTAAATTATAACCACTGCTTTGCTCAAGGGCTGGCTGTTAGTTGTAATCTGTGCAACTTTGTGTGGAGTATACTGTAGATGTGACACACTGTTTGCATAATTAAAAAATGTCCGTATATATTTTTTGTCTTAAACTTCAGCTCTTGGAATCATGTCATCAAGAGAGACTCTCTAGTTCTTAATTAGAGTTCTTTATTGTCATGGTTTCAGAGAAACAGTGAAAAACAGGAATCATGAATGCTAAGTACAGAATCCAATAAGAAAACACACTTATGATTCCAAGACACTACTATAGCTTTTTTGGTAATCAAATACTTATTTGAGGGTCAGAATGAAGCTTGTCCTGAGCATCCCACTCTGTCTGACCTTCCTTCAGTAAGGACAGTTGGACTAGATGGCTTTACAAGATGCCTTCCAACCTCAATAATTCTGTGATTCTGTGTTCAGACACTTCATTATAATGCAAAATAGACAAGGATATCACATCTACCATAGAATCTGATAGTTGGAGAGTAGAAATAATAGAAACATTTATGTGAAACTGCACAGAATAGAAAAATAAGATATGAAACTAGAAGTAGTTAAAATATGTATTTTACTGTTTAAATACTTCAATTTAAAAGCTGCACAGTAAAACTTTTAGATAGGAATTGCCTAGGCTGATTTTTGGACCTGGATTTTATAGATCAGACAATGTAGTCAGACATTTTCAATTATTCAGAACTTTGATAAACATCTTTTAAGACAGAAGATGTGGAAGCAGGGCCTTTGGACTGATAAACTAACAACCCCATTATGAGCAGGAAGGTTTGTGGACTTTTAATCTATGCAATTCAGGATGTGGAGAATTTTATGTAATCTATAATGACAGTTTATAAAAATGTTTATAAACCTATTTTAGGTTACCTAATGATGCATTTGTTCTTAAACTGACTTAGCCTGTTTAGACTGATAGAAATATTTATTGCTAAATAGGATGAAAGAACTGGTTGAGAGTTTGAAAAGGCCCCCAAAATGAAAAACCAGCCTACTTGTAAATTCAGAAACAGCAATAATTTTAAAGAACCCTGATCTGTTTTCAGAATCTAACCTACTAGATCCAGATGGATTCTTTATAATGAACAAATTTTATTGAAATTGATTTTTTTTTTCCTAAACAGCTATTTTTATTACTTTTCTCATCTTGTATCCACAAATAGAAACTTGTTAAAATGTGACACCAAGACTTATTAAGTTAAAAAGATCACTGGAGAATTTCTACATGCTGCTTTGAAAGGAGTGTTTTACCAAAAAGGGTTGTAATGGACTAAGAATCTTGTCTGGTCTTGACAACAGTGGAAGTCTTAAATTTGCTTTATTATTACAATTACTAAAGAGTTGTGCAAATCTTTAACCTAAATTAATTTGTAGCTATGTATCCTAACAGTAAGAAAATGTGGCATATCATGCTGGGATTGCAGCCGATCTAATCTAAAATTTCACTTATATCTGCAAAAGCCAGTATATCTCCACAGACTTAGCAGACTAGAAAAAAAGTTTTCTTAGAAAAGTATATTGAGTATTATATTCATTTCTGGGTATATCACCACCTCATTCTATTATCATTCATGCAGGAAAGTAAGAGAAGGCATGCACCTATCTATTTCTTTATTATTATTATACAACAGAAACCAAAAGAGCTTTTCTAAGAATGACCTGTGGGGCTATTTATTTGGTTTGTTGTGCTTCGGCACTAAAGCAACCAACCAAACAAAAAAAAAACCCAAACAAAACCAAAGGATCACACAGGTGTCGGCCTCGCGATGACGAAACGGGCCGGGGAACAAGAAGTGGGTCCCGACTCTCCGTTACACGTGCTTCCCCCCGCCCGGCCACCCTGCCGGGGCCGCCGCTTCACCCGCGCCGCTGATGGCACCGGCCCCACTCGAGGTCCCTGTCCCGGCCCCCGTCGGCCTCACCGCCCCCGGGCCGGGCCATGCCATGCCAT
>JAOEGS010007052.1:36228-62980 GCA_025447755.1 Corythornis vintsioides
ACCCCGCCCCGCCGTGCGGTGCCCTACCGGCTGGGCGCTGGGTCCGGATGCTGATGTAGCCCCGAAGCTTCTTCAAGGCTCTCTCCCGGATGCGCTTCTCGTTGGCGGCCAGGAGCCACCTCGGTCTGCTCCATGGGTATTGTGTCGGAGGCAGCTCCGCCCCGGCGGGTGGCTTGCATGGCTGCTGGGGCGCGGAGGGTGTGGTACCCCAACCACACCTCCTACAGCTGGAAGCTTACCGGTACGAAGGGGCCAGATGCAAGAACCGAAAGCGTTTGCCCAGGCCCCGAGGGCCCCCTGGGGCGCCCCCACCTGTCCCCGTCCCAGGACCCCACAGCACGCCCCCGGACTGTCAGACTCTGCTTCGGGGACACCACAGCAGGACTGCCCTCCAGCTCCCAGCTGCCCAGCCCGTCAGCAACGCGCAGGTAGCGGTCGGGCCCAGCCCTGGGACCTCCCCTGCCCGCAGCCCTGCCCTCCCCTGTCTGTGGGAGGGACGCTGCCGCGGGGCTCCGCGGAATAGAAGCGGGTGTCTGCCTGGTGGGTGGTGCTGCCTGCTGGGCCTTGTGGCTTCTTTCTCACTGAAAGAAGACACTTTCCGCTGAGTACAAGGGAGAGGCAAGTATGAGGAGAGTGCAGAATACAAACCTGCACAAATACTTTCTTTTCCTTTGGCTTATGGTTATAAAAAATTAAAATATCCTTGACAACTTCACCCACCTACAATTGAAGCCACCGCTAGGGAGGCAGCATACACAGCCATGATGAGCTCGAGCACAAGGTCTGGGGAGCTAAAAACTGTGCATAGCAGAACCATACATGGATATATTACTCTGCTGGGTTGGTATGTGGTCAGAAAGACAAGCTTCTCTTGGACAGATTTAAAGAATCTTCAGCCACAATTACATAGGGTGATCTAAAGGTAATAGTAAGGAATGAAGAATGCAATATATTCTTTGTTAGTATCCACTGGCCTGACAGATCTCACTGTTCTTCATATGTTTATTTAGGGAGAGAAAAGAAGGGTGTGATAATATTTTAGAGGCTTGGAAGAGAGCCTTATTTTTCTTAATTAATTAGGAATTAATTAGCTGCATTATTTTCTGTTACAATTTTTAAAGTAACATTAAATATGTGAACTTCTTTTATAGAGGGATAATTCCAAAATGATTAAACTCTTCATAAAAGTGCTTTTCATGCATGTGTGTGGGAGAATGCATACACAAAAATTTATGTAGATGTATTAATTCAACCCTCAAAACAGTAAAAATGTTCAGATTTTATTCTTTTGAACATTACCGGTTTGGAGGGAAGGCCTCATTTCTGCAGACTTTCCCAGGATCAGAACTGCTTAGAAGCCCCTGCCTCTCACTACTCTCAATGAGCTTGCTGGAAATATTTTGCAGAGACAGATAAAGTAAACTATCCCAGAATTTTTGAGTTCATGAAGAATTGTAAGGTGCTATAACTCAAAGATGAACATTTAAGACACCCCCTCTAACACCTCTGCTTAGAAGGTCAGGTCCCAGAGCACTTTCCCCTTCTCCTGTGGGAAATGTCTTTCTGTGCTCAAGGCAGGCCTCTGACAGGAGAGGGCTGTTTGAGAAATCTTGCCCAGCAGAGGACCCCTTTGAGGGTAGTTAAGAAGAATCCAGAGCAGAAACTCCCTCTCTTTCCTTGTGAGCTGCTGTGAAGTACCAGCTTTTGTCCTCAGTCCCTGCCTGAGTTGTGCTATGCCTGATTTCACACCTCCTTTCGTTTGACCAACTTCATCTGTCTCTTCCAATACCAATCCAGCAATGTGAATGCAGTCTTCTTTTTGAAAACCATAAACCATGATCTGTTAAATGGTAGGCTATTGTACTTGACACATTCCTTATATCCATATAGAAAGTCTTACACAATGACATCTTCCTGATTTGCCGCTCATTTAGTTAAAATGTTCACATCTTATTTTAATGAAAAAAACCCCGAAACAAAACAGAACATCCCTTCTAGCTGCAAGGTTATCTTCATTGCTCTAAACTGCTCAAATTCTCTTTGTGTGTCCTATTTCCTTGGGAAAGCAAAGTAGTGTAAATGAACAAGGACCACAACATTAAAGAGAGCAACCACCACTCTTGTCTGGTCATATTAATCAAATACTAACAATGCATTCATAGTTAATATTTATGGAATGCTTTCTCTTGCATCCTGGAACACATTGTAACACATGGCTAGAAGCCAAGTGTTTCTCTCAGACTCATTACAATACTATTAAATAGTTCTTCAATATTTATATGTGAAGTGAAATTTCATTTCTGTTAACCAAGACTAACCAATAATTATTAATAACTATTCATTGTTAATATTTACTGCCACTTCTTTTAACAAACATTTCTTTCTCTATTCAAATACAGCTGTAGAATCACTGTAAGTTAGTTATTGCCTCCAGTTTGACAAGAGATTTGTTTGTATTTCTGGTTTATTTACCATCTGAATACACAGATTTCTACTGTAGTATGGGCCAGATTCATGAAGAGGCATAAGCACTATTTCCAAGAGTCATTCTGCATTTTACCTAGGGACTGCTTCACACAAAACACAGAAACATGCCTAAGAGGAACACCTCCTCTGACCTCCACTCCAGGATAAAAGCACCACACCTACTGTCATATCCCTTCTCTATACCTTCTATTTTTCACTTCCATGGCTGTTTTGCAGGAAGTTTAATTGTAAAACCTTGAAACACGCTCGCCCATCCACATCCAGGTAGTGAAGATACAGACTTTGAGGAACAGCAGACAGATCATGCTAGCTTTATACTCCTGAATTATTTTGGAAGCAACACTGAAGCCACATACAGAAAAAGATAAAAGGTAAGAAAGTATATATACTTTATTACTCTGCTTGCTTTCTTAAGTAGTCCCTGTTCTTTCTCTAGAATGAATTTTCTGCACAGAAATTAAAGTAAGTCTAAAACAAGGTGGCTACATTCTAATTGTGAAAACCTCTTTTTCAGGTCAGGAAGGAAACAGGATGATTTCCAGACATCTGTGTGAGTCATAGCACTCTAATGAAAGACAGATGGGGTTGCTTATTTGTCACTACTCTTTCACCTTCTCATTTGGTGTAATTTTTCATTTTTTTCCTTAATTCCATTGACACAAGGTGAAAAAAGCAACAGGTCACAGGATGTTTGACTTAGATGTGTACAATTGTAAAAGAGAAATATTTCAGAATTTTATAGGTTAGGACCATATAAAGGCAGAGACTTATATAAACCCATGTATAGGACTCCATTTTTTTGCATCACATTTTAAGATCATTACCATGAGGAGAAGACTAGAAAAGCTTGGAGTCAGTGTTGTTAGTTGACAGACCCCCTTCCTGCAATAGCAAGTCCATGTCTGGACATAGATATTTATTATTTTCTTGTAAACTAGTTATCCAAGGGGAAAGAGGAAAGGCAAAGGTAAAAGAAAAGGAGAAAGGCAAAATGAAAAAGAAGGAAACTGTTATTTGTCCACACTATCAGATAGTGATAAATTAATTTTGTTATCTGAGTGATGACTGGGAAGAATGAAAATAGAAGGCCTCTGCACTGCAGCCATGCTGGTCTTCAGCAGTCCTCAGAGAGGGGATATTTGCAGCAGGTACAATGCTCCATAACCATAGGTGCTGCAGGAGCTAGAGCTCTGCCATACATCAACATTACAGCAGAGAAAGGAAGAAAGAATATTTTCACCCTGGCAAGACCTTCTGGACTAGTCTTATTTATTTGGACTTCATTAAGCATACAGTTTTAAATTCCAGTTTTCTGGTCTTTTCTAGCCTCCATGAATCACAACCCAGGAAAAGATTAGTAGCTGTTCTCACTGCTGATAAGTCGGAATCTAGTCAAACAGTGTAGTACTTCAGGTTTATGATAGTTAAAAGCCTCTCAAAGACTTACACTGATACAAAAGTAAAGTCTCAAGAGTTCCATAAAGGAGCAAATCTCCTTCCAAGGGAGTAATAGCATAAACTGTAGTCCTTGGCATTGTGTCATTTAGTCAGTACCAGCCAGGACTCTGGGAATATTCACTCTTCATTGAGGCTTTCAGGTTATACTCTAAAGTCTTCTCCCAAATCCAGAGCATGCAGGAATCCTGTGAGAAGTCAGGTCCTCTGCACCACTGGGAGAATATGTGCTCTGAAGTTGCTTTATTTGCTCACTGAAGCTCTATGGAGGAAGGAAAGAAAGTTCATTCTTTGGCCAAAAAGTTGAGAGCCTTACACACACAGCTGGGGACTGTGCACTACCCCACACCCTGCCCTGCACAGCTGCTCTGGCCCCAGCAGGCAGCTGGGGTCTGCCAGGGCGTGTAGCAGGAGCAGAGAAAATACCGATGACTAACACTCGCCACTCACGCCCTTCTTGCATTACTTCCAGACTGAGTTAAAGGAGTCTCCCTTTCTCTGGTATTTTATCAGGCCATACCCTCATTCACTTCCAGAGGGTCATTTTTCTGATGTGTTGTTTTTTTTCTTATTTAGCATTTGGTCTTCTGACAGAAGTCAGCATTTGGTCTCCAGCAGTCAGTCTTAGGACAGCTGAAGTGCTGTCTTAACAATCACAGAGGAGCTGCTTATATCACACAAAAGGCACTTTGTGTCATACATCCTCCCCATTTCTTATGAAGAGTCCAGCCTTGTTCCCTTATACACACAGACTAAAGTTCTGTGCCTTTATTTCCTTATGTCTTTTCCACTGGGACACAAACTTACTCAGAACAAGCAGACAAGCTCAGAAGGCAATACAAAAAACATCCCCAATAGAACTTGCTACATGTCCTACAGAGCCCCTTTGCATTTCACTGCATGTCCACCCCTGGAACTGAAGAACAGGAGCCAGTTTTCTTCTAGTAACTTCACCCTCAGTCAAAGGGCTTCTTCCTTTTGTTTTTGGTTAGTTTTGGTTTAGTTGGGGTTTTTTTCCCTCCCTTTCCCAAGGAAAGTTTCCTGCTAGGACAAACTTTGAATGGATCTTTCCTCCCAACACTGAATTTTTAACTTTCTATGTTTTTCTACATTACCAGGCTTTGGTAGAAGCAGCAGCACCTCTGTCAGGTGTGAGACTATCTCTACAAATCTCTCTTATCTACACTGGTCCTGACTAACATCTGGTGAAGGATATTCCTTTTCATATGTGCAGCAGGTGGTGTCACTGACTTTTACCTGGCCTTTGCACTGCTATAGACACATACATGCAGATGTCTGATAATCATAAGAGAAACTTCAGAGGAGGTAAAGTATGATTGCCTGACCTATTTATAAGCTCACTATTCTCTTAAGTGAAACCAATGTACACACAGGTGTTTGTGCCCAGGAAGCCATACTTAATATGAAACACAATTCAACTATGAATAATTAACTGGCATTATTTGATCCAGTTTTGCACAAAACAAGGTTGCAAAAAGGAAATAAACCCCAGAAAAATACATAGATCCTACTGAAACAAAGACTTCTAGCTTAATTCTGATAGGATAAGTCTCTTGCAGCTTTTGTGGCTATGAGTAAACCTGTCATGCACCTCCCTTCAATGACAGTACTACTTTCAGAAATCATACTTCTTGTTTTGGTTACAGCTCACTATTCACATGCTTCTTTGAATATTTTATGAAAACATCAAATGTGTCAAAAGACAGTCTTTATGCCTCTTCTGCAAATACAAAATAAGTCTCATATATATTATTCTTTTTACTTGTGTAAATGGAATCCTTACATTATAACCATGCCTTCAGTTTTTGAGCATTTGTGACTATATTTACCTCAAAGGGAAGACATACTCCACAGCAGGACCATAGCATGTTTAGATTCTCAGTCACCATTATTATGGGAAGTCCTGAAAAATCCTGCAGCTCCCCCCCTCCATGCTCAGCTTTCCAGGAGAGATGTGTATCTGGGTCTTCACCTGACTCAGTAGTGGGATGGTGCAAAGTGGTACATCTGATGCCAAGGTGTGGGAATCATTCCTGGGCTACCTTGGTAGAAATGCAGCTTGGGAGAATGTTGAAGGATTTTTTTTTTCATCTCAGAAGAAACTCTTCACAAGTAATTTGTGTTTAAGGAGTTGTTCCCATTCCTCATCAAGAAATGCACACTTTCATACCATGGTTCTATTGTACATATCTCTGTAGATCTCTGCTTTCCCAAGAACAGACAGAGACAGCAAGAGTAACAAGATGTAATTTTGCCTTCCATCTATTATGTATTAAACAATAAGGGAGAAAAGTGCTGAAGAACCTTAAGGGTAATCCCCTCTGCTTTCTCTGGACTGGTTTCAATACTGTTGCCATTGCTCTAAGTTTCCTCAGATTGAAGGTCCATAACATAGCTGCACTTCCAGTGGTCACTTCTGGGTCCTCTTTCTTAAAGAAAATGAAAGCACACCTTGTCTTTGCAGGTAGCTGTCAGTATGCCTTCTCCATCCAGTATGAGGACTGGCACTCAGTCCAAGGACCAAGTGCCATGCCAAAATCTCTTTCAGAGCCTTCTTCTGCTGTGCTCTTTAGTTCAAATAAAAGCTGGCCTTTGATTTTTCTTCCTGATCTTCCTTGAGAAAGCAGAGGGCAACTTTATTAAGCCAACATCAGGAATGCTCCTTCAGCCCTGTCCTCTTCTGAGATGAGCAACCAGTCAGCTGCTTTGAACAACCACACAACCATTCTAAGCTTATAGAAGTAATTAGAGAAGTATAATCAACATAAGAAGTCATGCTGAAGATGACTGTTTACATATGTGCTAAAGAAATCAGAATAAAAATTATAGAAATTCTAGTACAGAATGTATAAGACAGAAACAAGCCAACCAAGCACTATGGGACTGGCATTAGAGCTAAAGATCTGACATTTTTGTCTTTAAACCAAACAATGTAACCAACTCTTATTTGGGACTAGCTTTGTTAGTAACATTCATAACAATTGAAGAGCAAAGGTGCAATGCCCTGAGGTTGCAATTGCCTCATTTTTTCTACAATCCTTTTTTTCATATTGCATTTAGTCAGAAGATTACAAGATCAGTGGGAAAAAAAAAAAAAAAAAAAAGACCCACACCTCCACCCTCCCAAAGAAAAGGAAGACAGAAAAAACCCGACCAAAATATAATCAAAAATTTCAGCTTCAGTTGTTCATAGCACAAACTATGCTGACCTTTTCCAGACAATTACATAAACCAGCAATGATAAGCAGTAGGGATTCCTATTAAAATACAACCCACAGCTTTTGTATGTGTGAGTGCTTTCTTTTTGGCCCACTGTTACTAGCTACACTGAAAAAGTTTTTATGAAGAAAACGAACAGATCTGATAAATACCAACAAAAATCAGCTTCCAGATATGAATAGCAAGCTTTACCACAGCTGAATCCAACATTTGCTTAATACACCAAGGATGGTCCGAGACATCTTTTATACTCAACTCAAACTGGGCATGCTAGTAAAACCCCATTAATCTGTTTTATGAGTCATAGGCATCTTTGTTCTGTGTGCTTTGCTGACAGTTTCCTTTATCTGAGGGTGGAAAATGTGCTTTGTATAAAGTTTCAACTTGTGTGCAAGTTCTCTGTGGCACAGCGCATGTGCCCTACCCAAGAGAATGTGTTTTCCTTTACCACATATTGCTGCAGCTGAAATCAGCTGAAAATCTCGAGCAGGAAATCCCTTAATGTGAACCACAGAGTTGTGCTTGGGTAGTGTCTATACACAGTCTAGGTTACAGCTTCCTAGAGATCCTAGTGCTCACGTATACTGTGACCACTGCAGATTCTTTTCCCCTTTTTCAGTCTTTTCTAAAAAATGGAAATAACTGAGCAGGCTTATGCTTGCTTGGTTGTTAACATGCAGGCTAAACAGTAGTATTTTAACAAAGGAAGTAATCTAGAATCTAATGTTTATTTGTTGCATTACCAATACAGTGATTGCAGTTGGGAAAAAAAGAAAGAAGTGTTGGGTTTTTGTTAGCAGCAAGAACATTTCTATGGAAAAACAATGGCAAGTTCTCCATAATTTGAAGGAGGTCAGATTTTAATTACCTGCTACTCCTCTTGACTTCTCCAGCAAGAACAAACATTCGTCAAAGAGCATATGAGGATGACAAACACACATGGTTTTTTTTCCCTTGAAAACTGACTTGCAAGCACAATCAGTAATGCAGTAGCCACACAAAAAATGCACCTCTCCTTAAAAAAAACCACAACAAAATAAAAACAAAAGCCCCACTTCACCTTCTGAAGGAACATACTTGTGAGTATGTGTAGTTAATTATTTTCTTACACTCTTTCATTTTCTTCAAAGGAGTGTTTCTGAGCTCTTAAATAGCTTCACACAAAATTAATGCTACTGAGTAAGTCAAGAGTCTGCAAGCCCAATGCCTAAGAATTTGACCAAGTGGTCAAGTGTTGAGAGTGTCTGTTACAGGTCTAAGGGGCTGCCCTGACCCTAAACCGTGACACAATGCCACTTATTGTAAGTGCTTCAAGTCATGCAGATATCTTTAAGAGTTGTAAAAGCTAAAATAAGTTATATAAACAGTTGAAAAAAAGTTATATAAATTGTTATTTGTAAATAAAAATGAAGAGATGTGCAATAACAACACAAACATGACATTCAGCTGTTGCCGAGTGAGGACAATAAAACAGTAGAACTGGTGTGCTGAGCCAATGTTTTCTTTAAATCCCATTGTGTTGAGTTTAAAAAGTTCATTGCAAAAGCACTGGCCCAGAACAGAACTTGTCGGGTCTGATGCATATCTGTTTGGTGCTTCACCATCCTCATCCTCTCCCACACAGCATTACTTCTGAAGCAGAAAATTCATTACCGTAAGACAAATAGATAAGCAAAGCTCATTTTTCCTCCTCATTAGCCAGCATTGGGATGTGAATACTAAGGCTGGTGAGTAGAGTTAACACAGCAGAGAAAAATTCTGTGGATCTGAAGGTGTTTCAAAATAATTTACCTCTCTCCAGGAGGAACAGAAAGCAGGCTAGGAAGCTATTGGAGAGAGTGGATGGTAGAGGGTGAAGGAAACTTGATATCTCATCTATACGAAGTTAAATCTCTGCAAATCAATAAGTTGGTTTTGTTGCTATGTCAGAGAAATAACAAGTTGTAAACAATTGGTTGGTTTCTGTGTTGTTTTCTCTGTTTGTTTTTTGGGTTTTATTGTTTGTTTGTTTTTCTGGTGGTGTCTGTTTTGTGCTGTCCAATCTTCCCAGCACTGGAATGTAACAGGACACAGCTGAGGCTCAGCATGCTGCATGCTCCTGCTAATGGCACAGCCTCTGCAAAGATATTGCTATAGAGTTTTGGTCAGATTTTCAGCTCTGTTAGTTTAATCTGCAAAGGTTGAAATGTAGCCTTCTTGGTTCTGTTTCCTGGAAATTCCTTTTTTTTTTTGCCACCTGTGGTCTGCTTGTGTTATCCACTGCATCTCCATTGGCTGAATCAAAGTATTGAACCCAGAACATTTTATATTGTTAAAAAAAAAAATAATTAGAGCTTAATTTTGAAAGTTTCAAGGGTGTCGGTTCACTTGTAGAGCTATGGAAAGTAACAAGAGGAGAAGAGTCTTATGTTTTCAACATAATAAAACAGGAATAGAAATCTCAACTGCTAAGCTCCCTGTTTGCATCACTAAACAACAGCTATCTTTGCTCAAAATGTGGAAAGTCCTTTTGAATCTTTACACAAACCAAAAATAATTTTGTGCATTCTGTACTCTATTATAAAGGTGGGACTTGGCTTCTTTAATTATGAAAGGATAGATCATTCCCCATAGTCACAGTCCCTTACAGAATATGCACAGAGCACAGGTAAGTACACCTTTCTCTACTTTTCTGCTAAAGTTCATCTAAACCACAGGCCACAGCTGTCCCTAGTGTCCCATTACATGGTAGTCAATATAGAAAGCCATGCTAGCAGGATGCATCTGGAGGGAGGGGGCTGAGGTGGCAAATGGATATTTGTCACTCAAGACACAGAAATGTACACGCAGTTAGTTCTTACTAATGAGCAGGATGAAAAAAATTATGAATATATTTAGTATTTTGTAAAATAGAAAATATTTCATCTGCCATATAAATCAGCTGATGTCAGCTAGAACTGGGGACTATCTGTAGTTATAATTATGGTAGAAATGTCCTGGGTAAATCCATAAACCTTACCTCTTCTGAGATGATAGGATCAACATTATATGTTTCACTTTATTCGTTGGTTTTAAAATACTGAAGTCTATCACTGCTCTCAACACAGTGCAGACTGCAGCATAACAAACCATTGTAATCATTAGGGTTTGGCCTGGTTTTGCACAAGAAATCAGCAGCAATGCAAGACCTCATCAATTCACACATTTGTGCTTTTGATCCCTACTCCACATCTGATACTTCTATGTAGTTTCAGCTTCTTTTAAATCTTGGCAAGTGTAAAGCTTCAGATTTTACATTTTACAAGGGTGTGTGGAGATGGTCTCCATGTGAGTCTTAGCTTAACATGGTCTCATCTCTGACTCCAGAGTACCAGACATAGCTGCAGGTGGTTGAAACCAAGGCCATGATGGATTCCTTTGCTGGCTCCTGTCTAGAGGTCTCATCAGACATCAGGGGCAAGCTTAAATGACTCTTCCAATTACCCAGATAAAGAAGGAGGTTATAAGGCAACAAGATGGAACATTATATGGAGAAAAGAAGATGAAGGGATGATAAGAAAGGCAAGCAGTAATAGCTTTGAGATTTTGAACCTGGTAATAAGCCCCATATGTGAAAATCTGGCCCTATCAGGACCAGTGAGATTTCATTCCAATTCCCCACTCCACCCTCACCAAAAAAAGGCAGTAGGATTTGCTCTCATTTGTTTAAGCTTTCTGATAGTGCTCTGGGCACTTAGGAAAAGAGCAGTGTAAAAATAAATGAGTCAGAAAAATGGATGTGGGAATGACAAATGCATGAGCTATTTTTCTCAAGTGACTCTTGATTCTATGGAGAAGTTAGTCACAGCTAGTGTTCCTGGAGCATGTACAGTTACACTAGCTTGTTTTATGAACTCAGATTTTTTGTGTTCAAAGGGAAAATGCCATATTGTTTGACTTAGTGACTTTTTCTTAACCACACAGACAGGAACAGGGGGTGTTCCAGTTGTGTGGTTTGTATTTCACATACCCTTTTTTTCTTTTTTTCTCAGTTTGGCAATGCATGGAAAAAGACAGTCAAGCACTTCTCTATTTTTTCCTTTAGATGATAAGACAAAAAAATTAGAAGAATGCAATGTTGTAAATATCCTTGCTCAGAATTACAATGTAGGTCTGCCTACTTCAGATGCTAGCAGTAGCAACAAAATCACATAAAAATAAGTAAATTTTTATTTCTAAGATGTCCCTTAAGGAAATAATAAAAGATAAATTATTTAAGTTTACTGCCTTTCTGTAATAAATGGGTTCTTCCTGCAAAGACAGAAGGGGAATGGAAGCAAATAATAGAGAATTGGAGGAAAAACTATTTCCGTCTGTAGTATGGAAAAAACCACAACCCTACATTACTCCTGCCTTTCAACTGACTTTAAATCATCAGTTTCAAGAAAATAAAGTCCAACAATAAATCAACGGATTAATTTGTGAAATATATTATCACTCACTGTAAATTGAACCATGCAATAATTTAAACTGCTTTTGGTTTCTTCTGAGCTGAACCATGACATCAATACCACCAACTCCTCCATGTCTTGCTTTTTCCTGCCCTGGCAAATATTCCCCTCCATTACAGGCTTGTCTCTGCTGTCTTTTGGGAACCAAACTCAGGAAGTCAATTATGTTCACCAACAAAGTGCAGGAGGATTGTCATGTGTTTCTGTGTCATGATTCAAAAAAAGCTGTATGGGCTGTACTAGGAGGGAGGCTCATGAGCTGGCTAATCACCATCAAGCACAAAGACCCAAACCATCATCTGCTTCTACACAGATGACCAGATAAACTGCAAGAAAGATCCTATACAGGTAATCCACTCTGAGTGAGTCTGGAAATTGTTATTTAAAGAAGAATTTTAAAGTTTTCAAAGGGAAATAAGACCAATGGTTTCTTACCTGCCTTTATAAGCACCTACCCACTAGGGGGGCATTTGTCTACTTGGGTTGTTTGCTCCTAAGACCATGCATGACTAGCAATGAATTTTGTTCTCCTGTGTGTAAAAGGGGATTGGTTCTGAGTATTCCCATTCTTAAAGCATGGCGAGTTTTCCACCACCCTGATGACTTCTCTGGAAACTTTCAAGACCTGTCTGGATACATTTCTTCATGATCTGCCCTAGTTTTGGCCCTGTTCTAGCAGGGGGGTTGGATTCAATGATCTTCAGAAGTCCCTTCCAAATCCTAATAATCTGTGATTCTGTGATTTTGCATTCATTTATATAGCTCTGTCTTTCTGTGAATGCACCATCTGTCATGGTGTAAGGGCTCCAAATTGTGTCTTTCCATACACACACATGATGTAGTGACTTGAGTTTCTCTGGGTCACTGAGTACATAGAAAGGCTATGCAAAACCAGAAGCCATTGTCTTTCAAGCTATGCTTGGTCCTAAAGTGTAAATGTAAAAGCTTGAATCACAGAATGGTTAGGACTGGAAAGAATCTTATTGATCCTCTAGTTCTAACCCTCCTACCATAGCCAGGGAAACCTCCCACTAGACCAGGTTCCCTTAGGCTACTGCTCATTTTATCACAGCACTCCTTGATAAAGAGTCCCTGACCATCTTTCCTGTAGGCTTCCTTTAATTCCAAGTGTGACAACAGTACACTTTGTAACAAACTGGAGCAGCTGCTTCTTTTATTCTGTTACCCACAACTAAAGTAGCTTATGACTGTTCTAGACTGTAGACGACTGAAGTTGCCAACAGAACCTGAGGTAGCATCTTAATGAAGGATTCTTATATGGAGATATAACCAAGAAATACAGAGATGTTTTTGTTTTATCAGTGCAGCTCAAAAGATTTTGCCCTGATATGATGCATCTAGCATGCATACACAAAAATCATTATGAACAAAATGCCTTCACAAACAGCTGCTAAATTCTTACCATGTTTGCCAGATCTGCCCGGCCTCTTTCAAGAATCCAGCTACACCCTCACCGTGTTTGTGAAACTGAGCAGTCACGTAACCTGGGCTAGGTAACAGAGGTGGAGATATAGAAGACAATAAACCATGGAAGAATAATTGGCTCTCATCAAACCTTAGCTTTCATCCCAGCTCTAAATCAGTTGTTTCTAACCCAAGCCCTCAGCACAGAACATAGCTTGGGGTTATCTCATTGGATAATCGCTGAAATACTTAAATCCTGGTTGTCTTAAAGGTCATGCAGTTTGATGTCAAACCAACTGCCTTTCAAGGCAACGGGTCCAACTCCCATCCCTGGTGCAGGTGGCAGGGCACTGGATGAATGGATTAGAGGGCACATAGGAAATCAAGCCCCAGCAAGCCCTAGTTACCCTGTAAGTAACAGGAACATGTGCAGTAACATGCTCAACAAAAAGATGTGCAGACATGAGGTTGAAAGGAAGATTTTCAAGAATTTTTTTACTGTTTAGACAATGTCAATACTGAGAGCATCACAAACATCATGCTGTAGATGAAAATGAAGGCATTCCAATTTTGTTTTACTCCTTGTGACTATAGCAGTTTATGAAAGAGAGCTATTTTTCCTTCAAGGAGAAAATAGAAACAGCAACAAAAGTATTTAAGCAGGATATGTTAAGAAAATATGAGAAATGGCAACAGTACCTCTAAACAACTAAAACATATACTCACACTCACCTCTTTTGTAGAAAGAAGTACCTCTAATACATGTCAGGGTTTTGAAATTGCATTCGTTTAGACTTAAAAGGATGTAGCTCAATCAAATGGTATAAACTGAATATGCCACTGATCTGTCTAAGAATGGCTTCAGTCAGTTTTCTCTAAAGAGCAAAGGCAAAAATAATTTAACATTATGGAAAATAACATACAAAACCAGCACTAAGTTAGTATCTTAAAATGGAATTACTTTTTTCTTCTAAGAAAACAACATCACAGATCTTTCAAAAGGAGCAAACATTTCATTACTGAAAATGTCACATTGCCAGAAACAGGAAAGGTATTCCAGGTTTTCTTCTCAGTAAATCAAATATTTACATTAAAATAAAAGTGGCTTAAAATATTTAAAACAGTTTCATGATAAAATACAGATAGAGGAGAAACAAGTTTCAGAAGATATGTATTGAATCATTAAATCTGACTCAGCAGTTAAATTACAAAGACAGATTTATACAGTTAATATAAAATTGGAATATTACTAGAGGAACCAAGAGCTCCTATCAGCAGACCTACTTTACTTTCATTGGATACATATTCACCATATCATGCCTTACAAGGCTTTATCTTAAAAAAAAAAAAAAAGATTTTCACAGAATGTGAGGGGTTGGAAGGGACCTAGAAGATCATCTAGTCCAACCCCCCTGCCAGAGCAGGATCACCTAGACCAAGTCACCCAGGAACAGATCCAGTCAGGTCTTGAAGAAGATACTAAGAAAAGAATTAGTATTAGCAGTGAGTATGACAGTTACAGATATTAAAATTAAACACACTTAAATAGCCTGTGTATCACTGTCACAAATCTGATTGACAGTCTTGCTGTATTCTACTGATGTTTGCATAAAAGCTTATCTGAGCCTCCATATAACTGAGGAAGACCGTGTTAAGGGTTGTTGCTGCAGGCCATATTTACTTGAAAGGGATTATGTGGGAGATAAAATACTCTGCTGTTTCTGATAAAATACAGTCATGCTAGAAAAAGAATTCTTCACAGAGAAACAAGTCATTTAATTCACCAATAATCTGCATCTTGTATTATGAAACTAAACTTTTGAGTGGCATCCAGGTCTTGTAATGCACAGCTATTTTTTCAACACCTTTTCACTAAGAGTCTCTTCAAATGTAGATTACTATGCAGAAAAAAAAAAAATCTATAAAATCATATTTATTTTTGTGAATCTTTATGAAAAACTGTAACAGACTTTGGACATAGAAAGGTCTTTGGATAGTCTACACAAAGTGTAGTCAAACTATGTACAAATATCACTGGAAGATTAAAAAACAACAAAACAAAGTGTAAAGCTGTGTGGAGGGAATCTGAAAAGGAAACAATGCCTGGCTTATATTTCTAGTAGGAGGAATCTCTACAGTAGTACAAATGGGATGGAATGAACTTTAAAAGAGATGGGCTTTCAGTTGCTGTAGACCTGGGTCCTTTACTATCCAAACTAGAGCTTTGAGTCATGTAGGCCTACTGCAATAATTGCTGCTACTGGAAGTGGTACCAACAGAGAGAATCCATTTATTGCAGGAAAAGATGAGGGTGACTAAGGGAAAGTAATGGGCTTTTGCAGAGGTTCTTCAGGATCTACACATCTCCCACAGAAACTCTCTTCTGAAACAATCTTTGTTATTGAACACACTGGTTGTAGAGGAATCTGTTTTGTTTCTTTAGGAAGAAACCCTTAGGAAGCAGTGTCTTAATAGCTCTTCAGAAAACAGCACACAACAGGGGAGATAGCAGAGGTTACAGAGTAGATTCTGGAGCCTTTTTGGACTCTGGCTCATTCTGAATAGACCCTCAGAATTTGAAATAGTATTGCTGCTTCTGAAAAATAAACAAACAAACAAATCTGACTTAGTTCTTATAATCTTTAACCAAATATTAGTTAGAGGTTAACCATGTTTATAATATATGCTTTATATTTCATCCTTATAAAAAAAAAAATGTATTAACTGACTATACCAATTGGTTTGTATGTATCAGTTTGTTTGTGCACTAAAATTTCAAATTACTGCTAAAATATTATGCTTATTTACAGAAAACTTTGCTGGTGGAACTAGCCCCTTCTCACAGCTCAAATATGAAAACAAGGTTTCACATGTTTGATTTTTATTTTAAAATAAAAGTCTAAAGTGAATCTTTACATCCTCACAGCAAGAAGAAAAATAAAGATTGGAGCTCATGTTTCAGTAGATACCATGACAGAAACTGCTACTGAAACCCTGCCTTTCTATTTGATTTCCAATTGATTAAAAAAAACCAAACCAACAAACCAGAAGAGCTACTTCTGGCAAATGGCCTCCCAATACATGCTGTTAGATGAGGCCACGACCACAACATCAACACACTCACATATACGCCTTACATAGGGGTGTTCCTGGCATCAGAAACATTGCACCTGAAATAAAAAAGTCATTGCAGACTATTGCCAATTTCTGGAGAGCAATAAAAACAAAAAGGCAATGTAATTTCAAGGGTTATTTTTTGCTTATATGAGCCGAATGTGTATGTGCATCAAAGAATAGCTTTTTACCATTGCAAATACCACCCACCTCTTCTTTTCCCTAGTGTTACCTTTGCCCATCTGCTTCACCATCCACTGGCAGTGGCTATAGTTCCCTCCTTCCTAAAAGCATCCTCAGGGGACAGAGCAGTATGGTTTCAACTGCTCCATGAAGAGCAAATAAAAATCTAATTGTCTTTGCTTCTTCGAACATCTGGAAAGCTATGCTGTTTTTGGCAAGGTTGAGAGCTCATAGGGAAGGGGGACAAAAAATTATGACAAGGCAGGAAAAGGGCTACAAGGATCTTACTTCAGAAGAGGAATTGGAGGAAACTCAAAAAATTGATGTTGGACAAGGCTCTGAGCAGCCTGGTCTAGTTAAGGGTGTCCCTGCTCACTGCAGGGGGGCTGCACTAGATGACCCTTGGAGGTCCCTTCCAGCCCTAAACGTTCTATGATTCTATGAAACTGAGAAGAAGGAGGATTTCTCTTCAGAGCTCACAGACAGCTACAAAGACAGCTCTTCAGCTGCTCACATCACGAAGTTTGTTTGAGTTTGAACATTTTCATCTAGGTTTACAACTTCTAGCCTTCATTATGCTGCTATATAAGTAATATTTTTCTTTGGGCCAAATGACAGACCATGCATGTAGTTTAAATATAGAAATAAATCTTAAGATAAACTTCTCTCCTTCCAAGGCATCTTCAGATCATGAAAATGCCTGAGCTGTTTGCAAGACTTCCTGGTAGAGGCTATGTACAGGATACAGACAGAGTGAAAGACCTGCTAGGACAACCATTGCAGGATGAGTGGGCTAAAAATTGGTCATACCAGAATAAGTGGGCCTCAGATGATGCATATTACTCACACAATCAGATAACCAGTCCTAGTACTATTTTTTTATTTTTATACAGAGAAGCTGGCATTATATGTGGAATGACAAAGGTTGTTGTTTTGTTTTTTTCTAATCAAAGTTCCACACACAGAATAGCTGGTAACCACAGATAGTGAAACTAATTTTCACAAGTTGTCAGTGAAATCTTCAGATCAAAAGATCAGTAAGATTGAAAACAACAACAAACAAAAAAACAAACAAACCTCCTCAAATCAATAAACATAGAAAAGCAAACACACAAAAACCAACAAAACTGATATTCTTAAATATGGAAAATATATTAGCCATAAAGTGGTTAGTGGCCCCACATTATGTACCCCTCCTTCAACAATCAAACCAAGTGGAAAACACTAGCTATAGGGCAAAGCACAGTTTTATCTATTCTAAGATGAGGTTGCTTTTACTTAATCAGAAGGTAGTCGCTTTGATGAATAATTTTGGAAACAGGAAGTTACAGTGCCCTGATCTGATATAGTAATTCCAGTGAGATAATTCGGCTTTCTCTGTTAGTTCTACAATCCTGAAAAAAAACCCCAAACCAACAAAAAACAAACCAACAACAAAAAAAAACCACCACAACCAAAAGAAGCCAAAAAAACAACAAAAAAACCCAAAAAAGAATGTGGTTTGCTCTGATTTGATTAAATAGAGAAGTACACAGTACTCTGAGGAGTATCAGTTCTTGTTCTTTTTGTCAAGAGAGCAACTGTTTAGATGATGCTTAACAACAACTATAAATAAACATCCTCTTCAAGGACATCCTTTAAGCAACATTAATAATTTCCTGTGTATGTGCACATAGCATTAATGACTGGAGCCATACTGCTACAGTGTATGTGCATTCCACTTTACCTGGTGGAATATGGAATGTCATCCCACTCTACTCTGTGCTTGCCACACCTGGAATACTTTGTTCAGTTTTGGTCCTCTAAGCAAAAAAAAAGCTGTGGACAGGCTGGAGAGGGTCCAGAGAAGTGCCACAGAGATGAAAAAAAGGACTGGGAAGCTGGTCATATGAGGAAAGGCTGAGAAAATTTGATTTGTTCAATCTTGAGAAAAGGCTTAGGGGAGACCTTCTCACCATGTTCCAATATTTAATGGGTGACTACAAAGTAGTTGGAGACTCCTTTTTTACAAGCAGTCACATGGAAAAGATGAGAGTTAGTAGGTGTAAGTTACTTCTGGGGAGATTCTGATTGGACACAAAGAAAATTTTTTTAGAAGGTCAGCCATTGGAATAATCTCCCCAAGAAATGATGGATTCCTCAACATTGGACACCGAAAATTCAGCTGGACAGGGTGCTAGGTCATCTTATCCAGACTGTAATTTTGTGGGTCCATCACCGCCCAGGGGGAGGAGCAAACGGCCGGTAACGGCGGCCCCACCGCCGCGCCCCCAGGAGAGCCAAGGGGGTTCCGCTCCAACATTTTCTTCCTGGCGCCGTGCCGTGGGGCCGGGCACTGTCCTGCCGCCAAGGGAGCAGCCCCGACGGAACGGAACGGAACGGGGTGGGACTCTAGGAGTTGGGTTACCCTCACACTCTTAGTCCTCCTCCCCCACTCTACCCACGTTAACGGAACGGTGACCGGCCTGGCAGCATAGCGGGCTGGGCGTGTTCCGCGCTGTGCACCCAACCCCGGGGCGCGGTGTGGTGCCGCCCTCCGGCCGGGCGGGACCTACTGCTGAGGGTGCCAGGACAGGCTGTGAGGCAGAGAGCGACTTGTGTGTGGCGCGCAGTCATGCGGCGGTGGAGGATCCTTCCCTTGCTGGTGTTTCTTGCAGTCCTCGTCTCCGTCAGAGGTGAGAATAGACGAGCAGCGGTCCTGCCGCGGAACCCGTCTGGGCTTGGGGAGGTACCGCTCCCCTCTTCTCCGGTCCCCGGGGCGTGGGAGCGAGCAATGCCGCTCGGAGCGGAGGGCGGAGGGTGTCGGCAGAGCGGCCCCGGAGGCAAGAGGAGCCCTGGAGGGAGCCGGGCGGGTCCCCGGGCTCTGGCTGCCCGCCCGTGTCTGCCCGGGGCAGGGAAACGGCACTCACTCCACAGTCTCTCGCCAGTTCTTGTTTGGGTTGTTTTTGTGATTGTAATTTGGCTTTAAAATATTTTTTTTTCTTCTTTTTTTTTTTTTTTTTTTATTTTAACAAACTGGAATAGTATTCCTCAGAGTTTTTTCTGCCCGCCTCCCGCACTGGACTTCCAGTCCTGTTTTTAATCGATTCGGCCCTTAGATGCAAGGGGGGGTCTTTGAAGGGGCCTTGGAGGGGGTTTCAGAGCGGGGCGGGAAGATCTGCTGGAACTCGCCTTCCATTTTAGGAAAGAAAGGGGAATTTCAGGGCATCAGAGAGTTTACTCAGAAGAAAGACACGATAGTTTTAAAGACACATATATATTACGGCAAAACAGCAGGGTAAAAGACACCAGTGTGTTTTCTGGGAACCTTCTTATGGCTTCAGAAAATCAGGGACGATTTTCTTGAATGCTGGGCAAAACCATCTGTATATAATAATAGCATGTTGGTATTTAGCATAAGGAAACAGTTTGGGCGGAGTAGCAAAGTAGCAAGGTTCCCAATACTAGTGTTTTCAGGAGGAAGACTCCTAAACTAGAATATACCATGCAAACTAGCACTTCCCATTTACCTGACTCATTTATAAGAAACCTTTTTTTTTTTTCTCTGTTAATAAGCATAGTAAGTGCCATGTCTAGATATTTTCTTTCAGGTGCTTTATAAAAATAACACTTCAAAACTTAGATCTATCTTTTCACTGTAAAAGAAGAAAAAATATCTTTCCCTAGGTTTGATTGGAAGCTGTAGGTGCTACATGGAGGATGCCAGATGTTTGGTGACAAACCTGTTTGAAATTTCCTCTGCTGTGCTTTAAACTGATAGGTTAGCAAATCTGAGTTATTGGAAAAACTACAATTTTCCAGTAACTGTCTTTAAAACAGACAGATTATTGAGGCTGCTAACATTTAGACATGATCTTACTACTTATATGGAAAACTTGCTCCTGTACCTGTGCAAGCAGTCCTCATGGTCATGGACAGCACTTTGGTGTGATGCTCTTATCATGTGGATGTATTTTGAGTTACTCAAAAATAAGTCTTTCTGAACTTTTTGCCAAGAAGCTTGGAGGTGAAGAGAATCGATCTGGCTTCTGCTTCACTGAAGGTGCACAAACACTGCCCTCGGGGATTTTGCTTTGTGATGCTACATTTTAAGATTGCCCTTAAAAAGCTGTTTAATTTATCTGGGAACTGGTTAGTGCTGATAATGCAAACCAAAAGAGTTGGTAGTTTGGATACTTTTTCTTTAAACAAAATACATAAGAATTCAAAAACTTCTGAGAATGTTAGCCAGGGGAGGGTGGGGCCCTGCAGAGGAGTTTCACATTGGTGGTGATGCAATTTTAGATTCAAATAAAGGCAAAACCTGAATTACTTCTGAAAATTTCAGTGTGATTGTCGATGGGTTGCCCTTAGTCTGAATTTGCAGAACTGCTATAGCAGGTTATGGGTCTTATAAAATAAGATGTCCATCTGTTGTGTAGTGGCTTGGAGGTGACTTGTTTCATGGGGACTGCTTGTTTCCACCATTCAAGTGGATGAGTCTGTGCCTCTGGACTCAGAACTTCTTGTGGGATCATCCATTTTAGGGAAATGAAAGTTGTTAGTATTAAAACAATATTCAACATGTTATGGAATTTGAATGTATTATTAATCAAGAATGAACTTTGTTATGTGAGCTTGCTTAGAAAAAGACCTTGCAGTTTTAACCTCAAAACTGGTATTCAAGTGTAGTGTCATTTGCCAAGAATGAGCTCTGCAAGTCGGGCAGAGCTGGGATTTAGATGTCATTGGCACTGGATCCACCCAAAAAAGATTGAATGTGAGTTTTGTATCGTCAGTTTCTATAAGCAGTCTGACAGCTTGCTCTTGCTAAGGAGTGGGATCTTTCAATTTCTCTGCTCCAGTGTTTGGTCTGGTGCCCATCGAGACCTGTGTTGAGATTATTAATCTTGATAAATCAGCAAATGACTTATCTGGTGCATTCAGTTTGCTCTGCGGAATGTTTGATGGGTGTCAGAGTGCAAGGGAGTGGCAGGGCTGAACACTGGGGAGTGGAAATGAGGTGGGGGCAGAGGAGAAGAGGGCAGGAGGCTTCCTGCTTTGGTTGGTGGTGAGGTGTGAGATCATTTTATATCTGCAAAACCAGTGTTAGCCTAGTGTATAATTATGGGCATCTGGTTTTCAAAGTACAAGTGAAAAAGTATTAGACAGCAGATCTCCTGTACAATTTATATGAAGAGTGTATCAGAGGGAGAATTAAACAACAACAACAAAAAAATCCATACATGATGAGCAGCAGACACAAGGCTCAAAAGTCTCCCTTATTTACTGTAGAAAGATTAAGGTGTAAAAAGCTGTCTGTTTACTGAGGAGTCAGGAACAGAACCTTTGCAGGAATTGAGTAGAGCTTGTCAATTGAAGCAACATTTGCCACAGAAAACAGTTGTGGTAGTGAACACCCAGAGGTGGTGAGTAAAATCAGTAGCCTAAGGTGAATTACAGGTGGATATCCCTTCTTTGTAAGGCTGCTGTAATTATAGGGCTATGAGCAAAGGGAAGGAAGGGCTTCTGACCCTGACTTCTTGTTGAGGCAAGTCAGCATTAGGAAAAATAACTAGTTGAATGAAAGATGGTGAAATGAGCATAGGTGCAGTCTAGAGGATGGGGCTCGGAGGTGGTGCAGGGACTTCTGGAGACTGATCTCTGCTTTGTGACCTCTGAAGTTGTTTGCCTTTTAAGTCTGATTTAAAACAAACAAAACAACAAAATCCCAACAAACAACAAACCAGCACAAAACCCCAACAGTCTGAACAACCACACAACTTTAAGTTGAATAGTTTTAGTAGCAGTGCTAGTGCACATACACGGCAGCAGGAACTTTGAGAAGTGTGGCACACGTTTCTCCATCTTTCTAATTTGAAATGGCTAAGAGTTGTTTGGGTTTTTTTTTTTTTCATATGTTGTTATTTATATAAAATGGCCACTGCACTGCTACCTCTAAATTACATCACTGCAACAGTCCTTCAGCTTTCCATAGTTACAGTGCTTTCGACTTGGCAAGAGTGAAGCGTGACTCAGCCCACTGCTGTCCAGCCAAGGCCAATTTCAATATTTTCCTGATGTTTCCCTGGTGCATGTGATAGGGTTGCCTGTGCCTAAGAAAGGGCTCTGTTTTAACTCTTGCTGTCTTGGGCCTCTCACTGCAATCAACTTGCATTTCACCAGGCGACAGCTGTGTTAGTGAAATGTGGTAATAATAGTCTTCACTGGTTAAGATCATGTTGCCAGGGGCAAGCCTCTTTCTTTTAGCCAGACTGCTTTTCCGTGCTCTGGCACAGGAACTTGCTCTTTGGAGTATAGTAAAAGTGTTTTTAAGGAATGTTATGTGCAAAACAGTCTAAACTCTGGGAGCTTTTTATTTAAATGAGCTTGCTGTTGGTGAACACAAAATTCTAATAATGGATTTGGCAACTGAGAGAAAGAAATGATCAGTCAAACCCATAAGGACCTCCTCCTTTGCTTCTCTCAACTTAAGCCAAACACTCCTACCCACCCCATCTCAACTTCCCTGTTTTTTGCTGCAGGTTATGCTCAGCCCATCCCCTGCTTCTTCAGTGGGGTGATGGTCAGAGTAGGAAAGTTGTATACCTAGTGGTTTCTGCTGCTCTGCATTGCTTCCTACTGCTTTCCCTCTGCTCCTCTTTTCTGCCCAGTGTCCCAGCCCCAGTGAGGCTTGCTTATGGTCCCTCAGGGCTGTTGATGCTCTCATCTGGGTAGCTCTGGTTTGTCTCACAGCCACAGTCCCTCAGGGGTGTCCTTGCCCTGACATGGATGGCTTATAGCTGCAGTCCCTCAGGGATGTACCCTGTTGGCATCAACCTCTCCTTCTCAGAGCTCACATCTCCAGCCACATGTATTCTTTCTACTCTTTCCCTCTACAAGTCCCTCCGATCGTCTCCTCCTGTGTCTTCCATCCCTGCTTGTTGATGCTTTTTGTGGTGTGTGTTGAAGCAAGGATACTCTGTGCATCAGTGTCAGTGCCAACGTGCCATTTACAGTTCATGGTCTCTTCCCAGATGGGGCATCTTGCAGCCCTTTGCTGCTGAAACCTTGCCCAGTTCACATCCCGCACGTTCTTGGTCAGGCAACACATATCTAGGAACTGCTTGGACATACGTCTTGTGTGCAAAGACATAAGGCTTGTGTCTCCAAAACACATGGCATAGTTTATGAAGTAAAATAAGATTATCATATGTAACAGCACATATTTAATTTCATTATCACTTTTCTAAGGCCACCTAATAGGAAATTCCCGGTCCTCAAGTGATAAGGACTCCTTTCCTTAGGAATCATCCTCCTGCAGGAGGATAAACACAAATTTGTATCTCAAGTCTGGTGTCCCCAGGCCTGGCTGGTACTTCGTCACCTATCTGAACTTGGGATAAATGGTTTTCTGTGGGGCTACTCCGACAGGTTCCTAGTTCTACATTAACTAGCTGCCTCAAGCTTCATAGAAGTGAGATTCCCTTTGCCTGGAGTGCAGTTTCAAGTAGTCAATTGCACCAGGGATTGGTGCACCATAGTCTTCCCTTTATTCTTGAACAGCTATGTTTTTGAAATGACTACTGCTATCTGAGCCTAGCCAAGGCTACATTCCATCATACCAACACATACATTTGTTCCATCTAGGGTGCTGCCAAGTAGAAAAGCCTCTAGCAATCTGTTTCTAGCTTTGCCACTGTGAGGACACAGCACATGACAGTGCTGCTGGAGAGAAGGGGACAAATCTACTTGCCATGTTTCTTCAGACTTCTCTTTTCCCCCTCACACATTACTGATTCATCACTCGTACTTTCCATGTGTGTTCTGTTCTTCCACAGATCTCACACTGCCTACTTGCTTGCACTGTGGCTTCCTAAGACAAGCTTTGCTCCAATATATGAACAGCAGTTTTGTGGACCCACCTGGCTAAAAATAGCTTTCCTTTGTGCTCACACCCTAAATCTGTGCTAGTAAATTGAGCTAGCTGGTCAGCGTAGTTATGTTTCTCAGATTGACTTTTAATTTGAGATAAGCATCAACACCCTGTGTTCAAGTAGATGTTTCTCTCTGTAGCTGTTGTATTCATTTCCATTACTCTGCTGCTGAAAGTGGATTTCCTCACTGCTGCTGGTTATCATGATTCCAGTTTTTGAGCCATTTCAGCACCACATTAGTGATCACTTGAGAGTCTTTGTATTTGTACATTCAGGGCCACTGATGCTTCTGAGCATCTTTCAGGGTGACTCCAAAGTCCGTGAGTTCTGAAAACTGATGGCAGCCTCTTGTCCCTTTGCAGGTGGCAGCCTCCATAACTAGAGATTACCCAGTTCCTGCTGTGGTAATCAGTAAACAAACTCCACTGGTTATTTTAAGCATATAACTCATCATATGCTGTGGCATTTTATAGCCAGAGTTTAGTCTTTCTCGTATTGTTGATTTGCTGGCCATAGACTAATCAGTTCAAGTTAGAAAAGATAAAAATTACCTGTTGCTTATTACTTCATACTGCTTAAGGATTTTTTCCTTTAATGAATACATCATCCGTGCATTGGAAAAAAATCTCAAGAGATATGCTGCTTTAATATTTTGTGGATGATACTGTGGCAGATGGTAGGGCTGAGTTTCACAGAATCATAGAATAATCATGGTTGGAAAGGACCTCCAAGATCACCGGGTCCAAACATACCTACAAGAATAAAAACCACCTAAATACCTGACCATTAGAAAAAAAAAAAACCAACAAACCACACAAGCCCCCTACATGCCTGTCCCTAGAGCATGTTGTGAAGCACCATGTCAACTCTTTTCTGAAATACCTCCAGGGATAGCGACTCAATCACCTCCCTAGGCAGGCTGTTCCAGTGCCTCACCACTCTGTAAAGAATTTCTTCCTAATATCCAATCTAACCCTCCCCTGCTGCAACTTCAGGCCATTTCCCCTGGTTCTATCATTAGTGACTAAGGAGAAGAGGCCAACGCCCACCTCTCTACAAACCTCCTTTCAGGTAGCTGTAGAGGGCAGTGAGGTCCCTTCTCAGCCTCCTCCTCTCCAAACTAAACATGCCCAGCTCCCTCAGCCTCTCCTCATATGACTTGTTCTCTAAGCCCCTCACAAGCTTGGTAGCTCTCCTCCGGACATGTTCCAGCACCTCAATGTCTTTTCTATAATGAGGGGCCACTCCTTGCATCAGCCAATTACACACCATTCCAAGTAAAGCTGTTGGGATCTTGCATCTTCAGCCAGAGGGATTGAAAAGAAATAATTTGCAACATCAGTTGTAATGTACCAGGTATGTTTTTTGTCTTCTGCCTCATGCAAGTGGTGAAATGCACCTGGAACTACAGCAGCTAACACACCAGCTACATCATTCAAAGCTCTGACGTTGGTTGTTAGCTGCCATTCTCCAGTAAGCTTCTGGACAGGCTGAACAAGACTGGTGCAATGTAAATACGTTTCAGAACCTCCCTCCTCTTGTTTTACCAGGGGAATCACTTGCTAATTACTTTTTAAATCTTGGCAGTGGCCCCTTAATCATTTCAGTACCTCTTTTAGCATTTGCATTGCTAAGGGAAGAACAACTGGGTGTATCTGAATGTGTGCAACACACACTGGGAGAGTCCTATAGTTGGTTCCTTCCTTTACAAAGCACACTGTCTGTACTAAAAGCCCAGTGCCATCCTGTCTCATTTGTCCATCTACAGTGGTCAGGAAAGTCAAGCCCAAGAGTGACAGGGGTAGTAGGCATTATGGCAACAGGTAGGGGCTATCATCAGTCTTGTCTGTTCAAACTGGGGCACTCTTCTGCTGGAGGTAGGCATGTGTCTTCCCCCCCCTACTCTGTGACTACTCATAACTGCTACAAGGGCAGTAGGGCTTATTGAGCACCAGTATCCATTAGGGCATGATGTAGATGGGGCCAAGTGCTGCCTGGCCATGTTATCCAGCCAGCCTAATGAATTTGGTTATCTGCACCTGCTGCCAGGTGAGCAGCAGGTCCTCCCCTGAGCAGTGAATTCAGGTGGATTGTCAGAATCCTGTGCAGTCTAGAGGCTGTGGCAGGAGAAGGCAGTGGTTGAACCAATCTGCAGCTTTACCTGTGCTCCCAACTCCTCCTCTGTCAGTGCTACTGCAACTATGAAAGGCCTTCCATTGAACATGACCCTCTCTTCTTTCCACTCAGGAACATCCATAAGTTCAGCATCTATAAAGAATTCCCATCCTTTTCAGGCATTTTTTCCCCAAGATTTCCCATGCTGACAGTCCTGGTGTTACTCCTGATGTTGCTGTTAATCATATGGCATGCTCCCTCCAGCGTGGTACCATTCCTTGATCAACAGGTGTCCCACCAAGTTACCAGCCCCTGCTATCTCCACCCTGCAGGTTATTCCCAGTACAG
>JAOEGS010007056.1:4028-15018 GCA_025447755.1 Corythornis vintsioides
TGACCAGAACAGTTTCCCCAGCTGTCGAATCACAGCGTTTAGAGGAAAGCATAAGAGCATAAAAATGGTCACACAGCAGTGCAAATAAGAGCAAATATTGGGGAAATATGAACCCAAGAAGGTAATAAGCACTAGAGAGTTCAAACAGCTGGAACTCCAGCTGTAACCCTAGTTAGGCCAATGGCAAGCAGAAGGGAAAGCATCACAACAGCAGAGCAGCCAAAGCCAGGAAGGTCAGTCATGAAGAGAACATGGCCCAGCTCAGCTGGAGCTACCACTGAGCTCCCAGGTGCACTAAAAGCTCAGACTCTAGAGTACAACTCACTTTAACTTCATCTCCTCTAGGTCCTAAATCCTCAGTGAGGTGAGGAAGTTGAGATTTTTGCTTTATTTATAAACCTTGCCTTTTAGACTAATGGCTATACTAGGCTCATAGAACTTTTACTTTTTGCTTTGAGTGGGGAAAAAAACCCATCATTATTTATTTTTAAAATGAAGTATGAGTGCCTTTCCCTTTTGTTTTTAAAGCCTACTTCATCTATGCCATTGGGTGCATTTCCATAGAGTTCCTCCCTGGAATAACTACCCATAAAAAGATTAAAAACCTTTTTAAACTCTAAAAACGCCAAATTTCATTAGAATAAAAATCTGAACACTCACCTTTTCAAACAGAAGACTCTCCAAGTAACTAGATCAGAAAAATAAAATTGGTTTAGAAACCACTCCCCTTCATGGACAACGTCCCTGAAGAAGGATTCTTTTTCTTCACTCCTTGTCTTCCTGAAGGGCAGCAATATTCAGAATACCCTCTGCCCGCCCCAGGGCGTTCCCAGAACTTGGCTGAGGATCTGAACCTCAATTGAGTCCTTCCCTAGCCCATGAACTCTCTAAAAGCTCCTTTCAAAACAGTTCGCTTTCTCCTCTGGGAAGGAGCCCATCTGAGGATTCATAACCCAATTTCTCTTCTCTTCACAGCAGCAGTATAGAAAACTGACTAGTAACTGCTACTGTCAGGTGTGCTAAGGTGATAAAAATGACCTGAGATGGAGGCTGGGCTGACTTCAGTCTCCTAGATTTAAGAGGATAATTCTAAATTACTCAAATTTATCTTAATGTCCAAGAAACCTGAAATCAGTAAATGTTTAAGTTATAGGCACATAAGACTTTTGTGCATGTAGTGAGGCAAGAGAAACATAAAAAAGCACTCAAGTACTTCTGTGATCCTGAGGTAGGTAAAGGCACAGTTAAACTATCAGTGTCCAAAATAAGAGCAATGAATTTAATCCATAAACATAGTTAATATTCTACAGCTTTTGCACAACGGCCTATAAAATGAGTTGAGAAATGCCCAGAAAAAAAAAATAAAATAAAAAAACAAAACCAAACAACAAAGGGGAATTGAAATCCCAATTCTTTTCATCCCACACAGCTTCAATTAAATCCTTGACTGGAAACCTATTCCATCCTTCCAGTGAGGCTGGCCTCCTGCACTAAAGGGAATGGAAGATCTACTTGTCCACAGAAAGAGAGAAATAGAGAATACACAAAAGAAAACCAATGCTAATGACACCAAAGCTGTTTAAGCAGAGGGGAGAAGAAAGGAGTCCTGGTTCTGCAGCTGCTTATGAATTTTCCATTTATGAATAATTCGGTAACATGTACAAACAATGTTAGGTTCTTAAACAGCTCCAGCAGTAGGGAGAGAGGAAAGAGCTTTCCATTACACCTCCCTCCATAGTGTCTCTGTAAGCAAAGCTTATTGTGCCTTTCTGGGCCTCGTGTCATTTTTCGTCTGTTTGTCTACTATCTCCTTTTTTATTTTTTTTTTTTTCATAATAACAAGAATTATGCTTCCAGAAATCCTAAAAGAACAAGATTCTAATAGAGAGAATAGTAGGCTGTGGAAAAAAAGAGTTGAAAGCTGGTAGAGCGTGCACCTGCGTCACGTTCACATGTGCTAAAACTAAAACACAGCTGGGCGGTTTAATTTTAGGCCTACTAGCCTTGGCAACATCCCTTTTATCTTCAATGCCTAATTATAAAGCCCTAAGTGCCAATACTGTTAACTGCTTCAGAGCTGAATGCTGTTGTTTTGCTCTATCCATGAAATGCATCCAGTAGTCTGGCCTCACTTGGCACAATATTTGAATTCTCCACTCTTGGAGTCCATAATGCATAAGCAGCTATTTCTTTGGTACCACATAAAGAATCTAGACTGTAGGAAGTATTTTTGATTGAGTTCAATGCAAGTCAGAACTGAGGAAGACACAGGACATGAGGGGGTATATATGAGAGACAAAGAATTAGAATGTAAATGATCATTTCTAATAATTCCATCTATAACTAACAAGTGGTAAAAACTATTCAGGTGGTGTCTAGCTTACTCAGCCCTTTTCATGTTACTCTTTAAAGTGATATTCTTCTATGAGATATTGCCCCAAAATCTCCAACAAGACAGCAGACTTTGCAAACAGGGAGAAAAAAAGAAGTTTTTGCAGAAATTTCACTTACTATTTTCTCAGGACAGTGAGAAAAATCACAAAAATACTCAATTCACTTCTAAAACATCACTGGCAAAAGGTTTTGTTTCTTTTTAACTTATAGTCTGTAAAAAGTAATTTTGAAAATATTCTTAATAAAAGGGAGAACACCAAGAGAAACTTCTATCCACAACTCTTAAATTCTGGAGGCCTCATTCAAAGGACACTACAAGCCCTGTAGGCTTTTTTATCAGCTGAGCAGTTTTAGTGTTACTGCCTCCACAAACTTCTTCTAAAGACATAACTTTCCTCTTCAAAGAAGTTTCTTATAAATATCCTCAAAACCATCTCATTTTCTTTCCAAACTTTTCTTACAACTCTGTTACCTCTTTGTATATTGGACAGAACACTACTGATCAGGCCCACCAATAATACCAGTCATGTTATTTTCTTGTCCATTTCTTCCAGTCTCCTTATATGCATCTCTCAGCCATTGTTTTATATTTGACAGCTAATTTCTTGTGGCATGGACAAATACCATGCTATGTTAATACTATAAACTGTACACTAACACTCAGTGCAAGGGGGAAATGGTAAAAATTAATGTGAATGCTAGGTGATAAAATCTTACTCTATTCTGGCAACAAGGTGAAAGAATCAATTTAATGCCATTGTGTCTGCATAAAGAAAACAATTATGAAGAAACAGAAAATGTGGTCAGTCATTGTATGATGCCATTAGTTTAATTTCTTTTTCCAGTAAGTCTACATGGAGAGCTTCTTTAGACAATCATCTGAAGATAGGAGCTTTAAAAGGAATTTATTTAGAAGCCACTAACTCTCTCTTGGCAATTGCCCCTTCTTTGCGTGGAATTCATTACCACTGAAGTCAAACTCAATGGCAGTACATTCAGATGTCCCAAATTCCTAGAGCTTCACTGATTTCTCAACTACAACAGGATAACTGTCCATACTTCAGTGAAGAGTACACTCAGCTGGCCTTTTAGAGCAGGCTAGGTCTACTGTATCACCAGCAGCGTAGGCACTGAATCCTGCCTCTCTTGATTTTATTCTTCAACTTCAGCTCACAGTGAAAACTTAATCTTTGATGGTTAAAGCTTCAGTGAACCCTTTGCTGATGAAAAAGAATTTCAGCAAGTTCTAAAGAGTCTCCTCAGGTTTTTTTAATGATTGGGCATTTAGGTTTTTTGTTGTAGGTATGGTTGGACTCAGTGATCTAGGAGGTCCTTTCCAACCATGATTATTCTGTGATTCTGTTTTCTTAAGACACAGAATGGTATCTTTGTAAACATTTCCATCCTTGCACATCACTTCTGACCATAAGGCAGACAAAGCAAAAATAAACAGCTGCTCATTACAAGCACAGCTTCATCATACTAATCTAAGCTGAAACTACTAAGAAGCCATCTTTTTATTTTCAAGGCACATATGAAAAAGATTGCATGTCAAAGCACCAAAAAGCCTTGAAATGGAAACATTTATTTCTGCACTAAAATCTAAAGGGCAGGCACTGATCCATCAAAATGACAAACACTTGAGAAGGGTTTGGGTGTTCTATGTTTCATAGAATAAGGAGATTTTGAAGAAACTTTGTCCACCAATGAGGCTGAGACTTCAAGGTTATCACACTAAGGAGAAAACAACAATACTAATATACTAAATGAAAATTAGTTTAGTTGGTGATGGGACATTACAATAAATTTCAGATGAATATCTGAAGGATGATTGGATTGGATTGAATTGAATGTCTAAGAAAGAGGAAGCTCTTACTGACCTTTTTCCTGCCACTGAAAAAGTTTCAGTAAGAGATTAACCCTCTTTTCCTCTACACAGCAGTATGCTCATACAGTAGCTCAGTGGGGATGTAAAGGTTGAAGTTTCACCAAACAGTCTGAGTTAAATTAGGAACTCCCTTATGCTGACAGTGGGAAGTCCTACTTCCCCCACACATATCTTCCTCCCCACTTTTTGATGCACATTTCTGCCAGGTGCCTGGGACACAGCTAAGTCTGGGACAGTTACTATATATATATAAGTACTGTTACATACTACTAAATATTGGTGATATAATAATATATTTTATATATTACTGTTTATTAACTGAATCAGAACACTTAGCAATAATCTCCTGAAAGCAGGGAATACAGAAGGGAATTTTGTATCTGCCAATAGTGGAGGAGGAAGGTGGGAAATGGGGAAAAGGGAACAAGAAAATAGGAAGGAGGAAGATCTCAAGGCAAGCTGTTCATTTGGTTCAGCTATAATATGAACCTGCTCCTTATGAGAATACTTTTCCTCCAGCCTGCAAAATTTTCATTATACTTATAGAGACTTTGTATCTTCCATTCATCATCTCACTGGAAAAAAATATGGAATCTGACTAACAAGTTTGGAAGTTATTCAAAAAAGAAAACCTGAAGGACAGCGTGGCCACATGACATTATTTTCTCTAGGAAGTGTTCTCATGAAATAAAGTTATGGAGGATACTAACGAATGAGCCAGTTCATGTATAGAACCATCAGTGAACTGATTAAAGTGGCTTTTTAAAAGACAAGAAATATCAATAAAGGTGGAGATGCAGCAATGATATCTGCAGGGAAATTCTCTGTCAAATAAAATTAATGAAAGATTAATCTGAAAATACAAGGAACAAATTCCATAAAAGAGAAGCAATGATGTTAACTGAATTATGTACTAGCTCCTGTTTCATCACTTTACTCTCATCTTGTAGAGTAAAAAAAATGAAGTAAACAAGTTCCAACAGTCTTACACCATGAAAGTAAGATGAGGAATGAGAACAAATGTAGGTACATCAAAATTATATTATTTCTGTTATAATGACAAGAGTTACTACCTGGTTTCATTCTTTTTTTTTTATTTAGTCTAAGGAAAATGAGAAAAATATAATGAAATGTTTTGAAAATCTGTCATTGTCTTTCCATCTTAGTTGTAGTTTATGAACAAATCAAGCATTTTAATTATAGTTTACCATCACAATTTAATGGAATTGCAGTGAAATATCACCAAATGTTACTGTGTAATGAAGAATTTACAAAAAGTAACTATAAGAGATACATCATGATAATGTCTAGTGTTAAAAAAAAAGGGTTTACACTGAAATTCAGATATTTGATCACTTATTTTTGTGTATCTAGCAAATAATTTTGATTTTTTTTTGTATAATTAAACATTTAAAGGATAGAAATTACAATATCCTTAATATTCCTCCATGCTATTATGATTTGTCTCTAATAAATGTATAGCTGAATATTACTTACCTTGAAGTAGAGCTGCAATTTGAAGTGACTGCTGGGATGGATGTTCTTTAAGAATATCTAAAACCGTTCTACCCAAACTGTCCTTTATGTTGGTATCAATTCCTGGAAAAGAAAATAATTTTTGGTGGAATTTTTAACCCCAATTACTTCAGATTATAAATGTGGTGTATCAGACACAATTATCTGGCAAATAGAATGCAAGAGGTTTTACAACTGTAGCAGATTAACAGCTGTGTTACAGCTGAAGTGCAGCATCCATTTCTGTTAAATGCTTGAGTAGCCTAAAACTCACATTCTGCCATGGTTTATGTTTCTGTAAATCATGGGGATAGAAAGTAATCTTCTTAAACCAAATTTGGGATTATTTTAACAGACCATTCCTATGAAACAGCCATACAGAAAATATTTTACAAAATCAAGTTCTCTGAATGCTTTTCCTGCATTCCTGGAGACTAATTCTTCCCAAACTGTTCTGCTTCATTGGGGATTTTCTAGTCCATAGTGCCAGTATGTGTTTTGGGAGCAGTACTGAAAAAGTTATTAGCCTTAAAATTTGGTGCTTCATGGTCACATGCTCAAAATTCCTGCTCTGAGTAGATTGAAATACCCACATGCAGTATAAGGGCTCTGGGAACAGCCAGAGTATTTCCTCACAGACTGTTCAGACTGTTGACAAAGTAATTGTTTGGCTCAAACTGTGAACATAACCATAAATAAGTTTGAGACTTATCCTGGATAGGTCTCAGAGAATCTGTTGTGCAGAATACTGCATGATTCTCCACCTTTGTTTTGTAGGGGCTACTTTAGAAACATTTGCTTTATGGTAGAAGACTGAAGTTTTTTAGTTTAGATACATTTTCCTTAAAAGCCAAGGCATGAAAGCTTCTAACAAAGATAGATTCTTCTTGGGATGCTGAATAGAGGAAATCAGAGGAAGAAGGATTTACAAGGATATTCTAGCAGCATGGAGGTATTTCTCTACTCATCAGAAAAGGCTACAGTTCTTGTGGTTTCCTAACCTGTTAGATAGATTCCTAATTTGCTTTTTGGGAAGCAGATAACTGTTTTCCCACTGAAAACAAAGCCAAAATATTGGTGGCCTTATTAGCAGTGGCAGCTGATTTTCAGAGGGCAGAAACACTTAAACCTTTCCTTTTCAGTAGCTACTTGTAAACTCTTCTGATCCTTTTTTGAAGTGGAACTAGAAAAGGGGGGATTGTTAGATAAAAAAGGAAGAAGGTAGGGAGTGTTGCAGAAGTGCAGAGCATTTGGGATTGAAGGAGTTTACAGAGAAGATTCTATTCCAGTGTCTTGTACAACTGTAGTCTGGCAGAGGCTATAATGTGAACTAATCTGTATGGCTATTCTTTATTGGTGATCTAACATCTTCCTATATTTGTGTGATGTTCTCCAGTCATCCCATGTATTAATTAAATTAGTACATAAAGACCCTGGCTTTTTGAAGGCAGGTGAAGATCACTTTCTGCCTCTTATTAATCCAAACAGGAAAGCATCTTGGAAAGACCATGTTTTCCTGAAAACAGATCTTAGATCAGGTATGCCCTTGATCAAATGAGGAGCTATGAATAGGACATACCTTCATTTGCAATGTATAACCCCACAAGCACTGATAATAAAGAACAGTGAGATCCCTCAGTATAATGGAAGTCCCTATATCTCAGAGAAGTAACTTTTGGATATTTTCATTTTCAGTGGTCTTCTCATTTATCTGAGAAGACAGTTGTTTAGATGAATAACTTACCTGCAACAATTCTGAAACTCTTATTATGTAGTAGCTGGGTTTGCTGAGACTCTATACCCCTGTCCTCTTGTCCTTTCAGTACAAATGTCATTCTCAGAGACAGTGACACTTTCTTCACAAGCACTCAAAGTTTATCCAAGAAATGAAGGAGCAATTGTGTTAGGAATAGATAAAGTGAAGGACATAAATGTGGACATGAGTCTTCTGGTCATTGGTACAAGTCACATCCTGCCAAGTCACATCTGGCCAAGTTACATTTTTGTAATAAAACAAAATTGTATGTATCCATTTTGTTCTCTGAAAATATTCCTCCTCAGAACATAGTGGCATACACCAAGTCATATATGGAATTTCTTAGATAAAATATTCCTTTTGTTCTTTGTGTATAGTAATTTCTTACTCTAAAAGAACACTGTTTGAAGGAGCAGTATATGTGACGAGGTTGGCTAATGCTTGGAAAGATAATAGCAATCTGTACAACCAAAATTAGAGGAAGCATATACCAGATTAGGAATATTAAGGATCAGTGATTCCTGTAAATCAGATTTACCTGTTTCAAGCAAAACACGTACTACCTCCACCTTTCCAAATAGGGCTGCTTCATGTAGTGCACTCCCTTTTTCTGTCTAGAAAAAAAGATATTGTGACATTTAAAATGCAAATTAAAATACCAGTTAAACATTTTTATAAGAATAAAGAAGCATTTATTTTCCCCCTCTGCTTTACCAATACATTAAAAAAACTTGGAATGGGAAAGAACAAAGACTTCCAACTTTTTTTTATTATTATCATTCAAAATAACAACATAAATGCTGTCTGTTCTACTATAAAAATACATAACTATATAAGAAAATAGCACAGGAATGTTAAAAAACTCCCAGTTAACAAGCCTACATTTGTGTAAAATTTCTAAACTCCCACTGCATTGAGTGCAAATCTAGTCAATGCCATCAATGGAATATAGCTGTTCAGTAGTCAGACAGTTTACATACAGACACCTACACTTTGGTGTTTTATTCTGAAACTGGATCAATTCAGTTGCATGGTGAGAGATGCCCTAGGATATTCCACCTGTCATCCAGCTGATATTGATCTGAATATCTGAGATATATGATCTGAATCATATCTGCCCCATACAGATGTCTTGGATACCTTGAGGCACCTATGCCTATGTTTAGATCATTTAATTTCTACATCAGATATCTGTGAATTAGATTTTTCAGATTTCTGTGACAAGAAAAAAAAAATCTTTGTGAATGGACTTCTGTGCAAATATAAAACTTAAGTACAGAACAATGACCTTCCTAGAGGCAACACCTAGAGTACTCTGTCCTGTTCTAGGCTGCCCAGTACAAGATAGATACTGAGCTACTGGAGAGAGTCATTAAGATGATTGAGAGACTGGAGCATGTCTCCTATGAGGAAAGGCTGACAGAGCTGGTTATGTTTGGCCTAGACAAGAGAAGACTCATGGAGAAGACTCATTCTGTGATTCTTCGAGGGATGATAATTAGTGATGCATATACTGACAATAAAATCCAGAGGTTCAAATATTATAGGAGGCTTGAGCAGTAAATTTTAATCTTCCTGAGGAGAAACTGCAGAGATGGGAATCATCTGTACCTTGACTAAAATTGTAGAGATCACTCAGTACTAATAAGGAACCTTCTCTTATGGAAAAAATGGACATGTTTCAGTGACAACAGCTATCTAGAATCCATTGCTGTGGCATGATCTGAGACTCAGTTCCAGCATGCTAAATCAAGAGATTTAGAAACCAAGAAATCAAGAGACAAGGAAGAGGATATCTCAGTTCAGGGGTGGAAAAGATCCTGATATGATAGCCAACAGAACTGGCATCAGTGCCTTCTATTGATCAAAATTCCCCAGTGGAGGAAAGGCAAGGGCTGTTTACCTTGATGAAAGCACACAACTCCTAAGAATTGGAATGAAAACCAGATCCACCTGGAGACAACTTGAGAGCCAGAGGATAGTTCTGTAACAGTGAACCAAAGTCACCTACATATGTAATTCATAGTGTGGGGAGAGGAATCAAAATCAAATGCAATTTTTTTTCATTTTATACTTTCTTGGTGTATTCTACCATGATATTTCCTGTCATATCTGAACATGATCCTGAAATGCTTTACAGGCATTCTACACTGCTCTGAATTCTGATCAGTGTTTGCTTTACAACTCCAAGCTATGAGACAATGCTAATGAACAACATATCCCAGAAACAAGATATATATTTGTATTGCAAGCAGTTCAAAAGAGGAATTTGAAAGGCACACCAAATAGTGGAATAATCTGTCTACTAAATATAGGTGATTTTCTGAGCAAGAGAGGAAGTATTACCATGAAAATTAACAAAATTCAGTCTGGAAAAATGGAAATTGAAAGCACACTTGTAAGATGCAGATGTGTAATCCTGCATTAGATGTCATGAAGATGAATGCTGACGTAAATTTTAAAAGCCTTAGGCAGGATTTCATGGTAATAGTGAATAACTAACGAGTGAATCAGACTCCTCGACCCAAAAGCTGTCCAGAAGGCAGAAATGTCCTTGTTACCAGAGTTCAGCTACCACACTCCATTCTAATGTAGGGAAAATGCTGAGCTTCAGGATGAACAGGGCTAAAAGAAACTCAGAGGACTGGCTGAGGTGATATATAACACTTTGGAAATGTACACGTGGCCTACTACTTGAACATTTCAATTTAAATGAAAACTTCAAAGTATAAAGAGATTACGTAGATTCGTATTGCTCACTTCTAAATAATTTCAGCTTGAAGGATATTAGATAGATGTGGGAAATGAATGTGTGATTAATTCAATCAAAAATTAAAGGCTGTCTATTATTAGTCCAAATGTTTGCTATGACTAGATGTGCTTAGGGAGTACAGAAAAGAAAGATAATATGGATAAAGTAAACTTTCCATTTAAATAAACATTGACAATTACAGAGTGATAGAAGATAGGCTACTTCTATAATTGTCTCACAACATTCTGAGAGCTCTTTACTGCTGATAAGCTGAATTTATTTAATGTGTATGAATGGTACAATTTTATTTACTACATGGATTTATACTTCATGCACAGTTCTTTCCCAATCAGTGATGCAGAGCAATTTAATTAATATTAAAAGAGCTGAGTTCAGTTTTAAGTAACAGGCTGATACTGTATGCTCTGCTGTTTAATAAGCTGTCAGTCACCATCAAGAATTTTTCAGAGGTTATAGAAGTAATATTTTAACAATATGTACAGAACCAACTTGTCATGATGCTGAATGAAAAATAATATATTGATGGAGACTAGTGAAAGACCTTACAGCATGTAGGACAAACACAGAAGAAACAAGATTGCCCAGTGCAAAAAGAAAAGAAATAAAATGTAAAAATCCCCTCTGCCAAAGAATAACTAAAAAAAAATGAGAATATATAAATTAC
>JAOEGS010007057.1:0-11134 GCA_025447755.1 Corythornis vintsioides
AGGTTGTAGAGTCTCCATCTCTGGAGACACTTAAGACCCGCCTGGATCTGTTCCTGGGTGACTTGGTCTAGGTGATCTGCTCAGGCAGGGAGGTTGGACTAGATGATCTTCTAGGTCCCTTCCAACCCCTAATATCTATGAATCTATGAATCTATGAACATATGTTTTGAAACCTTGTTTTCTTGAATAACAAGTATACAGTCTCAGTTTTTACAGCTGTTTCTCAAAGAAATGTTCAGGCCCTCAGTAATGGAAAAAAAAAAAAAAGTTGAAGTAAAAGTTCTGGTTCTAGTTCATGGAAAATACTTCATTGTATTCCATTTAATATGTAAATATCAGCATTAAATATGTTCCCAGGCAGTTGACTAAACTTTCTAATTACATTTTCCACAAATCTGTGGAAAAAATGTGGGAAAATCTGGACACTACTTTATTGTCTGTAGGTTTGACCTGGCGTTATGGTTTTCTTGATTCTTTTTTTTCCATTTAGAAGTGAAAATATTCTGGCACTTCCATAATTAATCTTAGGGAAAGATTTTTTATTATTTTAGAAAACATACAAAAACCTAATTAAATGGATGGTGTTAAACCTGATATAAGAATGAAATGCAGCTGCTCAGGGATTTTCATTTTCTTTACTGACTTGAGTGAAGACAGTTTACACAACATGAGGATTCATCCTTTGAAGAGCTTTCTTAGCCAAGAGACAGTCTTCTGCAACTGAGATCTTTCATTTATTAGGAAGAGTGTTTTACTTCAGGGGAGGAATGTCCTAACTCCAAAATAGTAATTACCCTTCATGTATCAAACTGTATTCTAGAGTACAGTGAATGGAAAACATATTAGAAGTGAAATAATGAAAATGTTTAAAATAACTAATTTTTCTTTGAGTTTCATTTTGCATCTTGGAAAATAATTTCCTATGCCATTCCCTTGTGAAGTTAGAGAGAATCATGACCTCTCATTTTTTAGAGGGCAACTAGGTTGTTTAATGATCAGTAATCACAGTGGCTTGTGAAAGCTACAGGAAAAGAAAAAAAAAATTGTTTTGTTGTATGCCATAGGATTACATGGCGGAACTATGGAATTCTAGTAGGTGGTGTCAACAAGCTGTCAGTGGATAAAGAACTCAAACAGAAGCTAAGTGGTACATCTTTCTAGGGGCTTTGCATCTGAACAGAACAAGCTGAAATGCAAATAGTAAGGAAGAAGAGAAAGCAAACAAAAATTACTGAGGAAAATCTTGCATCACACACATTTTTCACATTAAATTAGATTTCCAAATAGATAAAATCCTATATGAGCCATAATGATGGCTACTATTAAAAAAAATAATAATTCTGTTTTCTGAGAATGATGTAATACCTTAACTGATATATGTAGGCAATATACATTGCTATTATCAATTTTTCATACATTACATTAATGCAGCAGTATTTTCTGTTGCTGTTGTGCTTTAAAAGTTGATGAATACATTTTTTTTTTGTATTACAGAATAATATTTCCTGTTTCAGGAAGAGTTTCTTCGCTGAAAGAGTTGCCAAGCACTGGAACCGTCTGCCCAGGTAAGCAGTTGAGTCGCCATCCCAGGAGGTATTTAAAAGACCTGTATATGTGGTTAGGAACATGCTTTAGTGGTAGATTTGTCAGTGTTAGGTTAACAGTTGGAATCTGTGATCTTAAATATCTTTTCCAGTGTAAATGATTGTATGATTTTAATATACCCAGTATGTTTAGACAGATGAAATATATTTTAAGTTAAGGAAGAATTATTCTGTTGTTTTTAAAATGCCTTGTGCTTTAATGGATGATGATGGAACCCTCCTCACAGCCAGTCCTTCTCTTTCCCTTTGAAGATAAAGCAGCACTTATGAAACTGGTGTTAAAACTCCAAAGTGCTGCTGTTTTAGCTCACCTTTATGAGCATGAATCTGTTTGGCATTCTAAAAGACTTCCAAATTCCTAGAAAGGAGGACGATATAATTACCTCGGGCCATTATTATATTCAAATATTTACTTAGACAATCCGTAGAGTAGTTTCTGTGAGCAACTGGCACATGCCGAATGCAAAAACTCTGGTCCAAGAAGCTAAAAAAGAATGTCTGTGGTCAGTATTTCAGTATCTCATTTCTATAAAAAGCATTCTAAACACACTGTCCATGTGAAACAAGTGTGTATTTCTCACTGAAATGAAAGACTCCTCTACATATAATCTAATGAAGAATGAGCTAGTGAGACAGATTCTGTTGACTCAGGTGAGGGTTCCATTTGAACTATGATGCATCCTAGTATTGTGCAAAAAATTAGAGTTAATACAAGCAAGAAAGAAAAAATGATTGTGTTTTTTTTTTTATAGAGCAGTTTGTACAGATTGGATTTTATTCCATTTTTATCAGTGTGAGATTTCTATCTGAACAGGGTAAAGTAAAAAGATGAAGTGCTCATTAAATAGGAAAAGTATTGTACATGCCTTGGCATGATTTCTAATTAAAGAAAAAACAATTGGCATGATTTCTAATAAAAACATATCTGCCGTGATTGCCATTAAATGCTTCTTTGTATGTGTAACATAAATATGAATGTGTAAAACTGAACTTGGAATTGAAAACAATATTGGTCAGTGTATCTACCCCCAAGTATATTTTTTTCAAGCTTATTTCAAACATTTGAATATATCAAACTTCTCCAGCATGAATATGTAAATTGGTTGCCAGTATTGTATTCAAGGAATGCATACAATGGATAAGATACAGAAGGAATATATTATTTCTATGAAGTTCCCAGATTATGTAGCATTGTTGTCTCTTTCATCTATGGTATGAATATTATTTTAAAAAAATAAATTATCTCCTCATATAATAACAAAAGGATAGAGTCTCCAAACTTAGCACCAAATGAGATACACTGTTTGATTTTTGCTTTGTTTCATATTTAAAATAAACAGTTTTTAAACTTGGTCTTAATCAATGACTAGGGATTATTTAATGAAAAGTTGCAAATTGTATTTTCTTTTTTCTTCAAAATAAATTAATTCATAAGGTACTTTATCTTGTTTAAAACTAAGCCCAAGAGATACCAAAAACCCATTTTTTTAACGTGAGAAAATAAACTCAGTAATTTAACAGCATTGATAAAAAAAATCTAAACATCAATACTTGTTAGCATTCTTTTAAGTGAATTCTTCTGCATTTTAATGAAAAACTTACACCATTTCTTAACAGTGTAACACTATTTATTATAGAAATTTAGTTGCCTGAAAGCCCAGCTCACACATATATGTAAAAGCACAATCTGCCATGAAAATTTTGAAAATTATTGTGAACAAGATAAGTAAATTCCATCCAAGATAGTAATTTCACAGTAGATGATCAAAAGCAGTAACCTGTAATGGAGTTCAGGAAATTCTTGAAGTTGACAAGAAAACATGTTTGTTCTGTTAAAATGTCTTGATACAAGCGAGTATAAGTTGTTTAGTTGTTGAGCTGTCTATCCCTGAACACCTGTATTTTTTAAAAAATTAGATGTTTATTCATAGTTCATTACAATTAGAACTATCACTCCTAAAATATTCATACAAATACAAAAACCTCTTCTATAGTGTGGCTGAGGAAACACTGTTTAGTCTTGTCTAATTCAGGGCTCTTAACAGCATGATACCAACTAATTGATCCTTGAGGTATAGAAGTGATCTGAAAGTCTCATGAAAGGAATTCTTAAGCTTCTGCAAGATACTTGGACTTCTTCTATTCACAGCTAAATGCTAGAGAAGTGTCACAGACAAGTGCCATCTTCTGTAAGGCAGAGAATATTCTACAAGTACTATGCTTACTTGTATACTTTTGGAATGAATGCTGTGAAGTGGCAGGACACTTGTTAATCCAAATTTTCATTTAGACAAGTGACTGCTGGTGTGCAGCCTTCACCTAATGCCCCAAATGAAAGAAGTTTTGGATTTTCTTCATTCTCAGATCTTGGTTTTGACTGTGTCCTGTTTGTTCCAAGACATTAAGCTTTTTTCCTTTTCTTTTTCTTTTTTTTTTTTTTTTTTTTTATTTAAGAGAGAAGTCTACAATCATCTTAAGGGAAAGCCATTTTGAAAATATTATTCAAAATGTAAAACTTTCTGGATAAGATGAAGGTTGAATGGATTATGAGACACATTTGCAGAACTATTAGCCAAAAGGGTTTCTAGCTATCTGATTTTCATATGACCTACTGAGTACAGACTTACACTATTGAACTTTAGCTCTATCCAAGCAAACCTGCTCCCTGGCAGAACTACAAGGAAAATCTGAAGACATGATGCTGCCAAATGTCAAGAATTTTTACTATTGCTCTCCAGAAATATATAGAAAAAAAAAAAATCAGAAAAAAAAAATCACACGTTTGTATTTACTAGGTAAAGGTATCCTACAATGATACCAAGAAGAATGTAGAAATAAGATGTGGAATAAGATAGCAGATCTTAATAAGATAGCAGAGGATCATATTGAGTTGCTGGTGATGCTATCAGAGTCCCTCTCCATGGTTATTTGTAATACAAAATTTGCGGAAAACCTGAAAATGTGAGTGTAAGTATCAGAGCTTTACCTGTACACAGTCAAGGGCCATTTCTTTCTTACAGGTGTAGTAGAAGACTTGTAAAAGGAAACACCTTTCTCCTGATTCTCATAGATATCCTAAGAAATATTCTGTAATACCTCTTAATTTAGGATAAAATTCAAATGTTTGTCTTTTTATTGTTTTAAAAACACTGTATGAATCATACCATTTTTATTCCAGACTTTGAACTTCTCAATAGCGGTTTATGTAAAAAGGAAGATACAAGCTTTTGAAATAGCTGTGTGTTGTTTTCTCTGACTGATGTTGTTATACTTAAGGAATTCTGCTAAACTCTGTAGACCTACCCAGACATTCCAAGTTACTTACATACAGATGATTTTGCATAACTTTGGCCACAAGGAAATGTGGAAATGTAGGTTGCACCTGGTATTGCTTTTGAATGCTGGAATAGAGAAGCATGATGAAATGTATAAAATATTAATTCCCAGGAAATTTGTCCTTTTCATAATTTCTGTATGTCTTAGAAAAAGAAAACCATTGCTGTAATAGAGAACTTTCATTTTGTACTAAGCTTTGGAAAATATCACAATGGATCCTATGTACACATTATTAGAAAACACCGCTTTATTAAGGCTCTATGGTCTCTCTTGTTAACAGCTTGTGTATCTTTCCGTAGTGAATATCAGTACAATTTTTAATACATATTTTACATTGCAATTTTGACATTGCAAAAATGACTTCACAAATTAAGCCATTCTTTTAAAATTTGCATAGAAATGTTTGCTTTCTAGTGACTTTCATAAAAGTTTAATGAAACTGAAGCTATTGGTTCAGCTCTTTTTCTTATGTAAAGCACTCTGACTTTTGGAACACACAGTATGTTTACATTTTAAGTTGCCACAGCATATCAATTAGTAAACATGCTCATAGAATTGTCCATTTAAGACAACATTTTCACACTACATCCAGCCTTGTAAATCACAGGATGCTGACAACATGAAATACCAGCTGTGAACTGAAACTGATGAAAATGCAGTAGTTCTGAATTTTAATATAATATAAACCATGTCAGCAATATTTGTGAATAGCAGCTGTCAAGATTTCATTTGAACTGCATGTATTATGGTATTTTTATATTCTGTTCTTTTCCAATAGTTTAAAATTTCCTCTGCACCCTCCCAACCTTTATTTATTATAATCTTTGTAAGGATTTGAAATTTTTATTAAAATTTTGACAGAAGAGCATTAAATGGATTGTCACAACATTAATACAGAAAGACTAATTATGATGATTATTAAAATTGTGTTGAGAAATACCACACACTATCATACTAGTATTCTTTATTTAAAAAAAAAAAAAAAATCTGTATTCCATTAAACTTTTGAAACATTTGTTTTATGTTGTGATGGGCACACAGGAAGTCATGGCGATTTCTACTGTGATCTACACAGTCCTGTCTTGCAACGAAATTCAATAGGTTTAAATGGCTCTTTACAGAAGTAGTTTAGCTATGGAAATAGTTGCAGAATCAGTTTAACTATGTGTAGAATCTAGTATCTGTGCTGTGTCTCACAGTACATTATGCTTACTGTGAAAATGCAAAGGACTTCAAAAAGACTGTGGATACAGAGTTGCAGGCTGGAATGCCTAAAAAGAACAAGTATTTTCTGAGTCTTTTGTTAACAGTGCATCCTTCTAAATCAATTTATTCAGAATAGTGAAACCTCTGTTTAGCTTGTATATTGTCTAAGTTTGGTTTGCTTTTAGTTTCCCTCATTTCCTAAGTAGCCAAAAAGATCTGATATTGGTGCTGTATTTGAATGTGATCTGAAACACTGGTGTTCAGTGAGTGATATAATCATAACTGAGCTGCCTCTACTATAGAGAATGTGTGTTCAGATGTCTGTCAACGGAAGTGATCCAATTTGTATTGAGCTTTAAGAAGACAGAAGTGACTTGCTGGTGTTCTTTAATATGACTTACTTCAAAAATAAATTTCTAAAAACAATTAACACTATTCTTTGAACAGCAGTAAACAAACAGTATGAAACAGTTGTAGAACCAGATTGTGATGTGCAGATTTTTTACACACAACTCATACTTTGCAGCTGAGTGTGAAATACAGCTAATTTTCCTAATACTGAAAAATTGAATAATGTGAAAGCTGCATGACTTTAGAGAAGGGAACAGGGTAACATTTCAGCTATGGATTTGATTTCCCAATCAGTGTCATTTGGCCTTTCCAGCGTTTAGGTTGGGTAATTAATTTTCATCGAAGACTTGATTTCTTGTAAACATTTTGTAGGCACAGGTGCTGCTCCATGTTACGGAGATATATCCTGCCAATCAGAATGTAGCTCATTGACTGGCAGTCTGTTCCTCATCTTCTATCTAATATATAAATAATTATGTAAAAGAAATGTAATCAGGAATTTTTTTATGAGGAAGCCACCATGTTTTACTCAGCAGCATGATTTCATGCTCAGCTGCCAGTGATTATAGTGAAACCCAGAGGGCAATCAAAAGAGCTAGAGAACTGTAATTTGATGAAAAATTTAACATTTCCCTGTATACAGTCTACATGTACCAAAAGGGAACTTCAGCAAAAACAAATGTCAGTTGAAGATAATCATGCATAGTCTTTATAGGGGGGAAAGCTCAATATAGAAATTAATAATTTTGCAAAACATCAGTAAAACCTAATATTGGAGCAAAGGCCAATGTTTGCGAACACAAGGGATGTTGGTACAAAAGAAGCCAATGTCAACACCCCTGTGACTTTCTCTACAACTTGTATGTTATTCACTAACTGAACTTTTAAAAATTCTATAGCAAAGATTCATACCCAGAATGGAACCAATGGCTTGGTTGTATACTTGTGAAGATATTTTCTAATTTCAGTAACTCACTGTCATGTACACTTGGATATTAAGGAAACTCATTAATTTCTAGGCAGTAGTGAATGGTATTCTTTTACTGTCAATTTTGGATGACTTTATAATGTTCCCCACCCAACGTCCCCGCCCCCTACCAACTTCAAATTGAGCCAAAAATGCAACTCATAATTTTTAAAAAATGGACAAAGTGTCAAAAATCTCCCTTATCTTCTTCATCATGAGCACTGATGGAAAGAGACTGTTTAGCTTTTCTTTTGTGGTCATGACCTTCCTTGTTCTTCTTCCAAAGTTCTCTTTTCAATTCTTGATCATCTTGTCAGCCCTACCAACATGAGCAGGATTTCTACTTCTAATGTGTTTGAAAAAGCTTTTATTTTTTAGCTTTTATGCCCTAAGCAAGTACTAATGCCCTAATTCAAGGTACTGCTTTTTTTGGCCTTCCTTATTGGAATTTTATATGCATCTTACCAGAGTTCAAATGAAAAAACTGTAAAATTATTATAAATATGAAAGAAAAACAATTTTCCTGAACATACTATGGTTATTCTCATGTCCCTCCATTTCTTTTGGAGTTATTACACATCTATGAACAAGAATTGAAAACATAATCATTGTTATACTAGATCTGTTGACTTTCTTTGATAGTCAATCAGGTTGTAAGATTCAGTGCTGTATGAGTGACAGAGTAATATAGCTATGGAGAAAGGTTTATTAAATCTATTATCATCATCTTTTTTCACTCCCTTTCCACTCCCTAAAGAGATAGCTTAGTGACTGGTTGTAGAAGCTTTTCCAGCTTATGACTGCTGAGATGTAGTTACTGCTTTTTACACTGCTTGCAGATGTTCTATAGGGACTTGAAAGCATTCATATGATAATTAGGTAAGTTGAGATTGTAGGAATATGAATAAAGAAGTTTGTAAATACCAATTATAATGCATTTATTGAGTCTGAGTTGAACAAATGTTTTTAATGCTGTATTTGAGAAAGGAAGTTCAGTTACAAACTTAATCTTAACAACCTCTGCCTTGGGACTTCATAAGTAAGTGAAGAAGAAATAATTTATACATTGCATCCTCAAAATCTCTTTTTTTTTTCTCATAGATTTTTGTATCTGAAAACTCATATTTGGAGTGCCACTGTTGTGCAGATATGTCTTTTTGACTGGAATAAGCTGTATTGCATGAGTGGTAACAAGATGAAAAGGAGATTTTGTTTTCTTTTGATAATTTTTTTACAATATGTCAAGCACTGATAAGGATTTTGGGGATGCTTTCTGTGAGAAGGCAAAATGTAGCATCAAACTATTCTGGACTTTCAACTTCACATTTTTTCATACACTATTAATTTTTAGAGCTACACATATGTGCACATTGTCACTCAGAGCAATACAATTTGGATTTGTTAGAACATGGGGAAACTGAACTCTGGCTGCCAAACATCCATCCTCCACAGGAATGGTTCTCCCATTACTGATTTATTACTTTGCCTATGTCAAACACCATGTCCTGGTTTTAGCTAGGATAGCGCTCATTTTCCGTCTTAGCATCTAGAACAGTACCATATTTTAGACTCAGTATGGGAGCTGGTATGAGAAAATGTTGATAATATACTGATGTTTTTAGTTGCTGCTAAGAAATCATGGACTTTTCACCTTCCTGTGTTTTATTACTGTGCAGGTGCACAAGAAGCTGAGAGCATTGGGACCAGGACAGCTGACTTGAACTAACCAAAGCAATACTTTCTACCATAGAATGTCATGTTCAGTATATAAGCTATGTGGAGTTGGCCAGGGACTGACTTCTTCTTGGCCATCAGTCAATGGGGGTAGTGAGCAATTCTGCGTCACTAGGCTTTCCTCGGGGTTTATTCTTCTCTCTTCTTATTACAGTTTTTACTCTTTTTTTCTTCTTTTTTTTTTCTTTTTTTTTTTCTTTTTTTTTATCTTGAGCACAAGTTTAACTACTTTTTTTTTCCTATTCTCTTCTCTATCCCACTACCCCATACCAGAGCAATGAGTGAGCCACTGTGTGGTGCTTAGATACTGTTTGGGATTAAGCCATGACACCCAGTTTTTCTTGTTGTTCCAAATGAATTTGTACTTATTCAACAGGAGCTGTCAGCAAATGTAAAGTACTGTCAAATATGTGTGTTCTCCTACTTGGTTGTTTTAATCTCCTGGTTTGTTCTGTTGCAGATCTGCATAGTCAGACAAGCAACTGTTGCCAAATCTTCAGCACTTCTTATGAAGATCTTTCTAGCGAGCAGCTCCTTCTGTATTGCTTTCTTCTGTGACAGATTTTTCAGGTTGGTTCCTTGATGGATACAGGAATTTTATAGTGAAATGCTATGAAAGAAAACTTTCAAAAAGAAAGTACTTCCATCACATTTTTTTTGCATTTAAAACAGACATAAAGTTGATATCTGACAGAAAAAAAAAATATGAAAGGTGAATTTTTTATATTTAGAAGTAATCCAGGAAATTATATAAAATAATTCTTGTTTGGACAGTTCCAATGTATGATATTTTATTATTGAACTCTTATTATCTCAAGTATAAATGCCAATTCCTCTACAATTTCTACAGCTTTCACAAACCCTTTTCTTTATGGGCATTTATATAATGGGATTCTGCTTCTAAGTATTTTACTCAGTGATTTTTACTGTCTTATAAAGCTGAGTTAGAAGAGAATAATTAATACGCTATAGCGAGTATTCTCTACCTATTTGTTTAAGCTAAACAGTTGATCTAGCAGCCATGTGAATCTAGTCTTTCACCAAATGTTTTTATTTAAGAGAAATATATCCATATGATTTTATTTATTTTTTTAAGAAAAGAAACATCTGTGCACTTGACAATTCAATTTTCTAATCATCTGCTGAAAAGAGGAGTAAAAAGAGTACACAAATTTCAGAATGTCCCTGTTGCATTTGCTGTGTTTAGGGCACTTTGTGTGAGGTCACTAAGTTACGAAGAGTTGGGAAATTCTGGTTTTTAATATTAAGCAGCATGTCAGGGTTAATCTGAAATATCATGTAGTAAGATGTATTAAGAACTGGTTGGACAATAGAGTCCAAAGAGTGGTGGTCAGTGGTACCAAGTCCATCTGGAAAGCTGTAACTAGTGGAGTCCCCCAGGGGTCAGTTCTGGGTCTTATCCTGTTCAACATATTTATCAATGACATTGATGATGGAACAGTGTCTGCTCAGCAAGTTTGCTGACGACACGAAGCTGGGAGGTCTGGCTAAAACTTCCAAATTAGCTCAAGGTACTTAAATTATAATATTTAAAAACAGGAATAATCTCCCTCATTATCTAGATAAAATAAAAAAGCATGGGGTGGGGGCAAAAGAAGTAATAAAAAACAGAATTATTTTATATCCTTACGGACCTTGCATAGATTCATAAATATTTACCCCTCTGACTCATCAGTGAGCTTCTTCTAGTACTGTGGATTAATTTACTTTTTTTGAAAAACCTTCATTCTCTTTTTATTACAATTTGACTTTTACAGGAAAGTGTAAGAGCTCCTGCATCTCATACTGTCTATAATAACACCATTTCATTGGTTTGGCATTATACAGGGATGCTTACTGGAAAGTTAATATTCTTGTAGTTTCTCATCACGTTATCATCACTTTCTTAACAAAAAAAAAAAAAAAAAAAAAAAAA
>JAOEGS010007059.1:0-19818 GCA_025447755.1 Corythornis vintsioides
CTATTTGTTAATTGGGGAACTTTAAAAAAAAAATCAAACATTCCAATATATTTCTGGTATATGTTTTCATTATAATGAAGTATTTGTATAAAAATGAGCCTTATAATTTGAATCATTTCAGCCTGGCAATGAAGAGACACAAAAGAGTGACACAATATCATCTTAAGTGGAAGGAATAATAGTAATTACATTAGTTTAGGTCAGAAGCATAATAACAATAGTTAGCAATTTCTGTTGAGCTTGTAATCGCAGCTAAACTTTTCCAAGAAGCTTATTAGGTGAATGGATTACTTATTTCTGTTATTTCTTTCCTATTTTAAATTGAAAACATTGATTCTTTTTGTGTCTGAGGAAAAACAAAATTTAACTGAAAAGTTATCAAGCTTTTAATTTTGAATGCACACAAATATTCAGCTGGTTTTGATATTTTTACTTTTTTTTTTTTTTAGTTTCTCTTTAAAAGACCTACAAAACAACAGAAATATTGTGATTTTTTTTTCCATCAAAGCTGAAAATGCAAAATATTACATTTTGTCAAATGTATTTTATATCCAGCAAACTGTGTAATAGAATCCGTTAAAATTTTCATTAAGTAGCTGTTAATGACCATAACCCATTTCTGCTTAAAGCAATCTGTAGAAGACACTACAATACACAAAATATACCTGCCTTGGCTAGGACATATTCATGCATGAATCCTCTGCCTGATGAAGAGCCAGGTGAGGAAAAGGTTTCCCATATCACAGGTGACCGAGTCAGGCATTAGACTTGTAAATACTCTTTACCTGCAGAAGTTGCTCTATTGTTTAAACTCAAACATTTATTGCAGTATCTAAGAACATTAGAATTAACATGATGGGTAAGGGTAGAAGTCCACCCAGCTTTGTGACAGTGACCAGCAAAGAGCATATCAGAGAACAGTGGAAGCACAAAGCAACCTTTCCTTGACAGGCCTTCCTCGTTTGTAACCTGCAGGATATCTTGTGCCACAAGTGGCATCAGGATCATGACACTTCATAAACCTTGACAGAGTTTTATTATTTGATTTTGTCTATCTTTTTGAAGTTGTTTATATTTTTTTGCATGTGATTTTTACTTTGGAAAAATAACTTCCTTTGGTTTCCTTTGTACGTGCTATCCGATCATTTCATTTGGTGTCTTCCACATCCTAAGCTATGTGAAACATTGAATAATTGCTTCCAGTTTATCATCTCTCTGGCATTCAGGATATTATATTATTCTCTCATATCTATTGCCTGTTTGATTGAGTCATTTCCAGACTGAACTGTTCTGGTCTATTTAATTTCTTCTTATCTTCTTGTCATCCCTTTCATCCTTCTCTGTACTGTTTTTACTGTATCCTGTTTGATATGTTGTAACTATAACTCCAATAAGTGTAAAAGATTTGCTTAGTTGTCTATTCCTTCTTCTTCATAACAAGTCCTAGCACCCTAATTGCTTTTTGACCACTAAGGAGTACTGAAATGATAAAGTCAGAATCTATCGTGACTCCAAGATCCATTTCATGAGTGAAAGTATCTTAATTTATAGTCCACTTGCCTGGTCTCCTGATGAATGCTTACAGTTATTTTTCCATTAGTGACTTATTTTGCATGCACTGACATAAAATTTAATCTGCCATTTCATCACCTACTCACTCAGTAGTTCCCATCAATTCACTCAGCTTTTACTGCCACACGCTGATATTGTTACTACACTGTTCACCCTCTTTTTTTTGGCCCACGAATAAGCACCACATGTTGAAGAGCAGATCCTTGGAAGAAGCCAGTAGAAAATTCTCTGTTATAAATACTGATGATTTATTATATGATTTTCATCAGAATAGAAAAAAAATAAGCTTAATGCTCCAAGTTGATAGTGTGTTGATCTGAGACACAGGCTCCAAGCCCTGAAGCAGTCTAAGTTTATTTACAAATAGTAATTTTATTTGCATAACTGGGGAGCATCTTTTGGGTGAAGCCAATAATCAGATGGTGAAGAAACTCTCCCAAGTTATGAGTGGTCTTGCTTCAAATCAGGCTGTGGTGTGCTTGAAGACACATCAACAGTCCTTGAGCAGAGTGCTCTAATCAACAAAATAATGGTCGACATTCCCTAAGGGTTGTTCACCTTAGGGCCTTTTTTTCCTTCATGTTGTCTTGGAGTTTGTGAAGGGTTTTTTTTTTGGAAAGGGTGACCTGATTTTGGTGCCTGACTCCAAAACAGAATTCAGAACAAGGAACGTCAACTTTCCCTACAAATCTCAATATACTAGGGCTAGAGGAAAGCACATGAAGGTTTTGAAAGACAAGTATCTCATCCTTAACAGTGATTTTGTGTACTTTTTAATATAGAATTTCTATCTGGATATATTTTTAGTCAGGTCCTTTCTTAGTTTTTTTGGACCCCATGTCTCTTGGGTGTCAGATTTTATCAAATCATTGAGTGGGCAAGTTGACTTTAGGATCCTAAATTAGACCTCTGGGAAGGACATTGTTGGTGAGTTAAGAGTTCACAGATCTTACTGTAATATAGACCAGAAACCTTTTTCAGAAAGTGCCTTGACAGGAGCTATTGTATATTTGGCTGCAGCTCCTGTCTGCCATGGCCAGTTGGATTCCAGTTTGATTGTGAGTTAAGAACTGATGTATTGCAATGTTAACCAACTTCAAGGTAATACTGTTTCTTTTACTTTTTAAATTAGTGTAATTTAATTTCTTTAAACATGCTCATGGATAAATAATATCAAAGTATGGCTTTGTTTCTTATTGAAAAATGGCTTTTAGATTGGAATAGGGATGAGGATGGAGGCATGGGCTGGTAGTTGAATTCCAGTGTCATTTAATTCCAGAATAGATCATGTGAGAGAAAGCTCTTGTAACTAGCCCAGGCAGGAAGACTCTTAACTTGGGTTTTGCATGGTTTAAAGTCAGTGACAAGACTGAAAGGCACAGGAAAGCAGGCTTCACTAATTCTGGTGGTCATCAAGCTATTTGTCAAACAGTGATATTGTTGAATCACTTTTTGTTTGCCTAATATATTGAAATGTAGAATTTATACATGAAGACTACATATAATGCTATAATTCTAATGAATTATTGGATATTCTAAAGACAGCCAAAATTTATATATATATAATTACTTAAACCTAAGGAGTTTAATAGCCTAGATAGCCTCATTTTCCATCTCTCTTTTTTTTTCTTCTCTTTTTTTTTTTTTTTTTTTTCCAGAGGAGAAATGAATTATCTGTTGAAAACAACAAGAAAAGTGCCTTCATCTTATCTGGGCTGACTGTGAAAGGATTTGTAATAAATTGTTCTCAGAGCATTGTGACCAGCATCAAAATAAGTATGCCTGCTTGAGACTTATGTGTCCTCCCGTAATCTTGATGTTAAGATTGAACAGCTGCTGTGTACCTGTTGGTTGTGTGTGTTTGCCAGGGTAAAGCAATCTTTCTTTTCTTGCACTTTTCTCTGCTGGAATGAAGCCAACCAAGTTCTGTAGAAAGAAATGGGAAGGAATGAAAATACGTAAATTAACATCCAGTAAGAGATTATATTATGTGAGTAAGCTACTGACATCCTTCTCTATCATTGTTATCTCTCTGCATTGCTAAAATAAGGAACGTGGGGTTGTAGAATTTCTTTCAACAGTAGGAAATCTGCATTGTCCTGACTAAGCCTGAGGTGGTAATCAACATCTGTCTTTGGAAAGCAGTGCAAAGACATTGACATACAGACACTAAGTCATATAAATATATTTTAGGTGCTTGTGGGGAACAACTAAGAGCCTAATAATTACAAATTAATTGGATCAAGAAAAAACAAAAACTCAAACTTCACCACAAGTGGCAAGGCAACGTCCAGCAACGTCACTAAAGTGGATTGATTACCTATCCATTAGTAAGGTACAACCATATCTAAAAGAGGGCAAAATATTACATATTCATAGAATCACAGACTAGAAGTGGTTGAAAAGAATGTCTGGAAATCATCTAGTCCAACCTTCCTGTCAGAGCAGATTCACCTCCAGCAGGTAAATTCCATCCTGTAAAACATGTATTTCCTCTGTGTCAGTTTTATGAAAATAATAAGCTATTATCTTTTTTTATCTTCAGAAGATAAAACTTCAGGAAAACATAATGGAAAAACACTATTAAAGAAGTAGTCTAAATGAAGTAGTTCAGAACTCTACCATGTATAGAAATGCATTATAACAAGAAAAAAACAGATCCCACAAGCTTGCGTGACAGGAATTCACCTTGCAATTCTCTCCAGTTAGAGCTCACAGCTGGGAGGTCAGACACTGTCATTCAGATGCCTGTGAGGGAGATCTGGACTGCTGTTTTCTCCACCCAGCTGAGTCTGGAGCTACTACAGTCTGTATAATATTCTGAGGTTGCACCCTTGTTGGAACCTTTATACAAAATGTTAAACAATATCATGATGCTGGACATCATGATGTGAGTTCTAATCCCTTCAGCAAAAAGGGAATTTAATGCTTACATTGCATACAATTAGGACAGAGATCAGTGAAATGAATGAGGTCTCTCTCTTCCTGCACTTTTGGTACTTATTATTATTAAAAAAATTTAAAAAAAAAAAATTTAATTAATTTTAGATAACTTTGGGAAAAAGAAAATGGCCTTAGAGAAACCAAGAAGAAGATACAAGTCATGAAATGTCATTTCAAGACATGCAAAAGATCCCTTTCCACTGCAAGTTGACTCAGAGAAAATAAATAGTCTCAAAGAAATAGATTCCTGGTCTACCAGAGAGAAATAATTTGGTGTTATATGTTTGGAAAGATGACACGTTGCACAGACAACTACCTCTCTCAGGCTGCTGGGAAATGCTTGAGAATAGGAATGCCTGAACTCCCATTTTTCCCATTTATTAGGTACTTCTATCCACTCAAAAAATAACATAATGTCTTAAGATAAACAGGGAAGAGGAGCTTGCTCCTCCAGAGCCTTTAACAGATGTAACTGGGATACTTCCCTGGCAAATAGATGATTTGATATAGGCAGACCTCCTATTTAGATTAAGAGGTTCAAAAAACTCCTTTCTGTAGCATGTTGCCATATCTTCTCAGTGCAGGAGAGAAGACTGTCCAGCACTGGAGCACATTAGCATGCTAAAATGAATATCAATGTTGGAGAAGAGTAAGTAATTTATATCTTTAGCTTGTAGCATATTGATTAGATGTCTGTTGGTTAAGGTAAGTATTCCAAACACTGATCCTTAGATTAGTCTCTGCTGCTGGGGATTTTTATTTAAGCATTTATAGGATTGCTAGTCTGGGCAATGCCCACCAGAACCCAAGCTTCTACTTTCTAAGGAGCTAAATGTTGCAGATGAGTGTTTAAGGACACTACCTGGAAGTGGGACCAGCCTAGACCCCCTTCCCTATCTGGCCATCTCTTAAAAAAAGTCAGAGATTGATTTTATTTAAATGGTCACTTGCCAATGCTATGTTTGACATGCTATAGAATGCTGGTATAGACTTCTGCTTTTAAGAGGTATTGAAATACTCAGAAGAGTAATGACAATATATTCTGTGGTGAAGGAAAAATACGAATTTCTGCTGTCTGTAAAACAGAATCTGTTACTCATAAAAGAGTGACATGATGGCAATGCAGAAATACTTTTTTTGGGAAAAGAAAAAAAACTTGAATTCTATGTTAGGTCTGGGAAAAAGAGTGTAAGAAAAAGCAATACAGTGGCAGTGCTTTTAGCAATTGCTTTCTTAATTATGGAGACAAACAAGGAAGCCTTAAAGTCTCTCCTATCTTTGAAGCCTGGTCACTTTCTGGAAGGTATGCTGTAGATAAAAACAGGTTGAGCCCAGCACCAAACAGCACACATCTGGCTATGTCCTGAGCTGAACCCAGAGCATTCAGCAGAGGTATTAGGCAGTAAGGACTTAACTGTGAGTTAAGCACAGTTTTACAGGGAAATCTTTCCTGGACATTCACAGTACCACAGCTTCGCAGCCACAGAAAACTTTGGTAGGACTTCAAGATTCCAGGTAGGAATTGTGGCACTACTTTCTCTGATTTCATGCATTTGCATTCTCTTCTTGTTATGTTTGAGATGTCAAAGTGATATTTCAAAACTCTTTGTAAAAATTAAGCAGCATCTGAACTGCTTTTTACAAATAATTTTAGAAATACGCAGGTCCAGACCATGGAAAGAGAAATAGTATATTTTGCCACTCCATTTTATTTTCACCATCACTACTTTATAATTATTAACATCTTCAGTTAATTCTATTCTTTTGAAGCAGAACATCATGATACAAAAAAACTGGACCCACAGCCAGTGTGGAGCCAGGCTCTATGTGTTCTAAGCAGCTGGGTAGCTGGTAAATCTCCTGCTGTAGGTTGTAGGCCTTATCATTCCACATCATCTCTCCCAGGCAATTTGTGCACCGGCATGTAGCAGCAGTTAAATGAAAAAGCCTTTAGGCAATCCTTAGAACCTGAAGGTGAAGCATATGCTGCACAGGAGGCAAAATTGAGAAATGAAAAATAAAAATGTCACTTCAGAACAAGTAAGAGAAATCCATAATTATTTCTGCTTTAAGAAGTGTTACAGGAAAATCCTGCTGAGGGAATAAGCAGGATGAAATTTCAGCAGAAGCTGGGCAAATGTCCCTTATCTTCCTGAATAAAAGTTATTCTTATTATTAGGTAAATTGATTATTTTTAAAAAATATTGTATACTGATGCATTAAACATTATTTACACTATTCTAAAAACCCTGTATTTGTGCCATGCATGAATTTATTCCTATGTGACTTGGTCTAGGTGATCCTGCTCTGGTAGGGTGTTGGACTAGATGATCTTTCTAAGTCCCTTCCAACCCTTAATATTCTATGATTCTGTGATTCTATTTTGTCTCTTCTTATATGGTGGCACGTTTGGGGAGAAGCATGAAAGCTGTGCCCAGGAGGCATTTACAAATTATCTCAGCAGGACAGGATTATAGAGTGTGCAATGGGACAAGCATCCTCAGTCACTTGTGTGAAGAGCAGGACTTGCAATATCATTCTAATGCACATCACAGTAGGATTAGGGAATTTTCAGCCAAATGGTATGAGACTAAAATGTGTTGCCATTTTCCATGAAAATCAGAATTTTATTTGATTGTTTATCATAATTAAACTATAAAATAAACTCTACTAGTTCAGTGGTAGTTCACTTGTCTTGAGATATAGGAAACCTATGTTCAAGTGCCTCTTATAAGATGATTCTGTTTCTCACATATGAGTTCATTAGGTTTATAGTTTGAATGAATTAGTGTTTCCAGACTTTCCCAAATGTTCTTTGTTCAGTCATGACTCTAAGAAAAATGGGCAGGCTGTTTTCTATGAAGAAAAGATGTCTTTTTAAGATATATCTTATGTTATCATTATCTTTGACAACTAAAAGTCAACAAAATATTACAGCAGCTCTGAGGTAACTCTGCTTTGGGTCTTTCTGAGTGCTAAATACCAGGGTGGCATGAAGCTGCATTTGTTTCCACTTTGGTCTTTGTCTTGTCTAGATGTGATGCTGTGCACTTTGGAATATTCTTTCTCTTCCTATAGTATGAAATCTTGTACTTCTGGCTCCTGTAAACTGGTTTATACCAAATCAAAGTTTGGGACTGGTTGCAGGCACATGGCATAAAGTCAGCAAGGAGTAGTAGATTAAAATAAATTTGACACTCCACTTTATGTTAACTTCATCTGTTTGTATTAAAACTTCAGTAGCTGCCTGGTAGTACTATTTCTTTGCTAGTCTTTCACTGCTTCTATTCCCTTGGTAGAAAGGTCCTCTTGCACAATAACAGCTGTATTAATTATGTGGTGATAAAACTAGTAGGTTATGCTCCACATCTCTTCAAAGTGAAATAGCTAATATTAAAAAAAACTGTAATTGCATTAGCATTAGCTATGCTGGACATCAGTGCCAGAAAAATAATAAAAATAAGGAATTATATTTATCAAGAGGTTGTTTGTAGTTGAAAATTACCACAGATTATATCCTATAATTCGGATTTTTTGGCTTTATGTAGAAATCAAAGGTTGCTTTTCATGTTTTAACATTTAATTGTATATATGTTGCAATATGCTAAGAACTTCAAGTGAGAAAAACCAGATAAAATAACCAAATTGTTGTCCAAACAAGTTGTTCCAAATCAGTCTTTCATATTGTTCCTTTTTAATACTTTTTTATTTTTTTCCTTCTTTCTTTTTTCTTTTCTTTTTTAACTGGTCATTATTTTACTCATGTGAGAGGTTGCCAAATGTGTCTCAGAAACCAAACAGTATATTAACATCTACTGATTTCTCCTTATCTATCTTGTTACTAATGTCTTCAAACATGAGATCTCTTGCCCGATTTTATGCCTCCCATCTTTAATCAAGCTGTATCTTCCCAGCTGTTGTCCATCTTTAAGACAGTTTCTAGATATAAGCTCTGTTAAAATACAACTTCTTAGGTAGGGGAGGATACTGGCTCTAGATTTGTATTTGCAGCTACCTTACCCGTGATAACACTCATGAACATCAAGTCTGGAATATGTAAAAATTTGACTGCTATCGTAACAAACTGATGGTTTTACAACTGAATCTTCAGTGGTGATGTTATCTGCTGCTTTCAAACCCTTTTGAAATTGAATAATATTACGAAAAGATCACTTTAAAAGTCAATGCATGAATTTCAATCCTCATTTTCTTAAAAGCATATGGAGATAGAAATATGGATGATGCTTTCCTAAAAACAACTGGGCCAGATAAGCTCACAAACTGCATTATTCACATATAGAACTGAAAAACTTAGTATCTTTTAAATTTTATACCTGTTCAAAGAAACCAGTTTGCTTCATAATGATCTTTGACATTATTATAAAGATAACTAAATGTGCAACGTGATTCTTGTTAGTAAAAATAGTTTCCAACAGCACATAAATCATAATATTATTTTTAGAATATATATCACTTCTAAGTTTGTAATTTGTAAGATTAACTTGAAACTATTTAGGGAGAATTTTAGACATCTTGGGTATCTAAGGTTTTTGTTAAAAATAAAACAATAGAAGCTTTTCATCATTGTTGGTGTTTGCACATACTGTAGGTAGTTTTTCTTATTTACAAATTATGTCATATTAGTGCTAATAATAATTGTTTTCTGAAGGACAAAATGCTCTCCTGCAACACTTAAAGCACTTTGTAGAATAAGATCTGTGTAACAGAGTATAGAATGCTGCATACTTTCAGTGCCTGTATTTGTAATGGCAAAAACGGAAATAGTAGGATTATATTTAAACAATATTAACTGTAGCAGACAATTTAATTAGTGAGGTAGTGCATGAGATGGGTTTATAAAATAACATGGAGTGTGGTGAGGTTTTGTGCCTAATGCAACAGTGTTTCTATTGCACCCTGCTAATTCAGAGCATTTGAGGTATGAGAAGTAGCAGCAACTATAACAGCAACAATGCAGGATTAAGTAATTAAAGCCATATTTAGGAGGGTTTGAAAGATAAAATCAGGTACATGTGCCCAGCTATTATACAAAGTCCATAAAACTCATTTTTATCATGTCTGGATAGAAGAGCAACCACAGTGGCATTTCAGTTACATCATTTTATTTTATAAATTTTGCTTAAGGATGCCTGAAGACACCTGTGCGTTCACGCTGACATTTTTCAGGCCCAAAGCAAAAAACAGCGGGCTGATTTACAAGGCGTGTGTACACCAGTGTGTAGAAAATAGTTTAAATGACGGTTCATCTTAGCAGAGCATTGTTTTCAGGTACTGATTTATTTTTTTTGTAGCCTGAATGTAGGATGTGAGCTTAAACACTGAGACAGTGCTGCCACCTTGAGGATTTTCTTGAAGCATGTCCATTAGCAGCAGTGAAAATTAATTGTGCATGCTAATTGCATACAGTTTGTGTACTTGTGTACGTCTAAGACATATTAAATAGATATATATTCTATAGAAAATGCAATGGAAAGGTAATAATGCCGTGACAAACGTTTATAAACATAAAAGCAAATTTACAGAGGAGCTGTTTTGTAGGCAGGTTTAAAATTTTTTCTTATCATCAAGCAATCAAGATGGGATATTCTTCTTGACAATGTTAGGTATTATTTGTTAGTCATAGAGGCAACGGCTCTATATGTGAAATCCAGATGGACTTATCAGTTCCAAGGAAACTTGTCATGGCTTCAAAATCAAGCTCATTTACATGACCTAGGGCTTAAAGGAAATTAAATATATATCCAGATTACCTGTGATTTAGGATATTTAGTATTAGATATCTTTTGTATGTGCCTGGCTGAAATAAGGACTATATCCTAAAAAGGGAGCCCCCAAACTACAGGTCTGCATCAGAAACCAACATCAATCACTGCTATAGATCCACATTCGTGCAGTATTCATTGGGGTACATCCACCTGCAGGGTTTAGGGTATTTTTTTTCCAGGACTTTGGCACTGCAATGCTGATTTTCATCACATCCAATGTTTATCACTCTGTTCAGCACTAAAAATCCATAGTCTCATTTTAAATGTCTGTGGAAAGTTTTAAATGGATTCTATAACACAAGATACTGGTGGGTGAGGCAAATACACATACATGCAATTACAAATAAGAGGAGGGCAAAAGCTGACTCTTCTTAGGGAGACACATTTACAGTCTGAAAGTCCTTGTGTTAGGCATCTGCACCTGCCATTTAGAGAACAAAAGATTGATTTGATAGTTTGGGACAGAAAAGGGACATGATGCTGATGTTCCTCTCTTCATGCTGCTGCCCAATGGCTGCAGCACTCAAGAACTAGTTTAGCCCCTCCTTAACCTGAGTTGCTGCAAAGAAATGTTTCTTACTGCCCAGTTATCTAGTACTTTGCTACTGAGACTTTTTCCTGAGTCACTTATACAGAATAGTTCCTCTTCCGTCTTTGTGTGTGTGTGTGTTTTTAGGGTTTTTTGTTTGTTTGTTTTGTTGTGGTTTTTTTACTGGCATTACAAAATGAGGCCGCTTAGCTCGTAGTTTCAAAAATAAATAAGAGTGATCTTTCCTGCCCTATGATTAAGCTCCATTGTGTTACTGGAAGAAAAAAAAAAAATTGAACTTCTCTAGAGCATAGTGCCAAGGTATCTTATTTTGGAGGGAATGCTCTTTTTTAAAAGCAGATCCTGAACCTATTCCAGTGATGACTGAAAGTGAATAGAGTTGCCATGTTTTGCACTAACTTCAATGTTTTCTCTTGGCATGGTTTAAAAACACTGATCAAGCCAGACTGAGAAGGTAAACAGGGATGAAGGTGAAGGGACACTTCAGTTTATGTCTGGAATTGGCTGTCTCTGGTATCTGCAGGCAGGGAGCTGTTCTGTTACCCAGAGGCAGTAGCTTGGAACACGGGAAGAAATTCTAGAGATGTAGAAACTTCATTGATGTAAAGTTAGTTGCCACAGTCTCCCTGGAGTTGAAGAGAATTAGTGGAGCTGGAGCATCACAACCTTCAACTTTAGTATTCAAATTCTCACCAATTCCCACTCAGGGAGGATGGAGCCAGACTCTTCTCAATGTCATCCAATGACAGGACAAGAGGCAAGGAGATTAAGCTGGAGCACAAGAGGTTTAGGTGAAACACAAGGAAAAACTTTTTCCCAGTGAAGGTGTCAGAGCTCTGGAACAGGCTGCCCAGGGAGGTTGTGGAGTCTCTTGCTCTGGAGACACTTAAGACCCACCCTCTGTTCCTGGGTGACTTGGTCTAGGTGATCCTGCTCTGGCAGGGGGGTTGGACTAGATGATCTTCTAGGTCCCTTCCAACCCCTAACATTCTGTGATTCTGTGAAGTGTGCAAGCCTCTTAATAGGCTTAACTATGTATACTGAATTAATATTTCATGTTGTCAATGGTAATAAAGTTAATCATCCAAGATATATATTGCATTAATAGGCACTATAATTACCTTAAATTGATTTTTAACTTGTCTCAAAAAAAAAAAAGCATTCAGCAACAGCAATGGATCTATTGGATATTTATCATGTATGAGTCATGATATTGGATATTTATCATGTATCTATTGGATATTTATCATGTATCAGTCACTAATAGGTGAGGGAGCAGATAAACACCATTCTGACAGGCTATAAGTATTGTGAGGTATTCTGAGTGACTTACTGATAGGTAAAAATATTAGATACCTTCTTTTACTACATATAGAAGACTCTATATCTGAAGAAGGGAATAGAGTTTTAAAGAAACGACAACAAAACCCTACCTTTGTCTGAGATCATTGATGGAGAAAAAGATTTGGTGGAGGGAAGTGACAATACTCCTTAAACTTGAATTGAACTTCATTTCTCCATGCATCTCAAGGCATAAATATGTTCCAAGAAAATTTTAAAAGCTTTCAATTGCAATCAGCATATGAAGTTACATCTGCTTTGCATCCATCCAGTTTACATCACTGCAGAATTTGGCACTGCTACTCTAGCAAGTTCTTACAGGGAAGACATTTAATTACTGGCAAGCTTTTATTTATTTATTTTTGTTTAAGATAAAATAATGATGAAACAACTGGATTTTATTCACTTACTTAAATGCACTTCTTGGGTCACTCATTAAACCATAACATTAAAATAACAGGGAGAACCATCTGGCTTTTTGAAGTTTTTTTCAATACATTACCAAACCACATAGAGTATTTTACCAGGAAATAATGTCTTCCTGGACAGTCTGGATTTTTTTGTCCACATGTATGAAGGGAAATTGTCTATGTTTCTATCCATTTCTCACTTCAAAATAACTGGTTATCATGTGGTGAAGAATGCAGAATTATATCACAGCATTTTGTATATGTTTATCTATAGAGAAAATAACCCATCTGTTTGTATACAATTATATTCCATGCATATTTTAAGCTGATTGCTTTAAGCTGTTTCCATTGCCTGTATACGATCTGATCACTTAGCTTTTCAAAAATAAATGTTGAAGGATGACCAGAACTACTGGATTGAATAAGTTATGAAAAAGTTTCTCATGAAGTCACACACAAATCTGCAGAATCAGAGATCTGTCTGTCTGAAACCTCATAAACCAGGATTAGTTTGTTCCATTTGAGTAGCTCTGCATAAAAATCTGACAGTTTCTGATTTCTTGTCCTTAAAGGTGAAGATAAAAACTGTAAACTTGGTGCTTTAAGCATTAAAAAAACGCTACATTCAGGTACTACTTCAGGTGGTTTGAAAGGATTATCATCTAACAGAAACTGTCTCAACTGAGAACTGTCTTAATTTCAGACTGGCATGTCCCACATAAACTTCTGCCAGGTGATGGGAAGGAAGGAAGGAAGGAAGGAAGGAAGGAAGGAAGGAAGGAAGGAAGGAAGGAAGGAAGGAAGGAAGGAAGGAAGGAATCCAATAAAATCTGGTCTATCAGTCCAAAAAAGGCTTTAGAACACAGACCAGAAATACATAAAAACAGGATAGGTTTCAAAAATATTCTGTTTCAAGACCCAAGCTCATCATTGTATCAGTTTTACATAGTGAAAATAGGAATACATGGACAAATCCACCATCACCACCACCTACATGCTCACCACACTTTCACTCTCAGTTCTCCTCAGTGTTTCCATGTGAGCACATTTTGGAAACATAGACTGCACTGCAGATTCATCAAGTGAATGTAAAAATGGTATTAGAAGTTTTTTATCAATTTTTTACTATCAGACTGGAAGGACGTTTTAGAGGTATATTGGCCAATGATGTGGATAATAAAATAAAAACATGCTTATTAGAGTTGCATATGGGGTGAGTTACACAGAAAGACAGGATTAAAACTAAAAATGAACAAACTGAGGAAATGGTTTAGGAATAAAACTGGATGCAACTCAAATGCAAACTTTTTCACTTAGGCAGGCATAATCATCAGCATGAACAGTCTGAGGAATGACAGTCTATGAAACAGTTCTGATGAAGATCACCTCAGGGTTATAGCAGATATCCAGCCAAATCCAAGTCACCAATGTTGTGATGTTGAGAAAAAGATAAATATCATATTGATGTGTACAGAAAGTATCATGTGCAAGCTGCAAACTTTCTGCTATTACAACTTCTGCTGCTTTGGCTACCTATTACCTCAGCTACCCTAAGGGTCTCTGCTTTATCTAATGTCTCATCCACCCTAAGGAGCAAGTTGATGAAAATGTGAAGAGGGATGAGAAAGGTCAGAGATCTGAAAAGCACAGTCTGTGAGGAACTGCTCGTGGTGGAGGCAGAGTGGTTTAATTCAGAAAACAAAGGAGACATAAGAGAAATTCACTGCAAGTCTTTAGATACATAAGTGAGATATATAAGCTAGATACACAGAACATAAGAACTAGGTGGAATGAGGTGGTTCCTGTGTGTGCCATTATGAACATTAAAGCCCTGAGGGAATTGAAGCACTTACTTCAATGGTGCTTTTAAGAACAATTTGATCAAATGTTTGTCAGGCTACATAAGTGACTTTGCGTTTGAGGCATGAGGATGGAGTAGGTTATCCTCAGGTATCTTTCCTAACCTATTTTTCTATTACATTAATCAAAAAGGCAGCAACAATCAAAATTTTCAAATCTAGGAAGGTCTAAGATGTAGTAAGGTACAATGATTATTCTAGTAGTAGCCAAATGTTCCTCCGAGTGTATATGGCTAGAAACTGCCACTGATGCCACAGAAACCATTCTCAACAGATGACCAGAGGACAACAACAGGTTGTCTTAAGCCATCTGCTGCTGAATTATTTTTTTTTTCTTGTTTTCTTGATGAACTTTATAGATGCAGTAATTTTTCTGACAGTCCCCAAGTTATTGTCTAAAGAAGCAATGATGGATGGTCATCTCCACATTAGCTACTGGTACCATTTCATTATCCAGAAATTCACACCGTGATATTTATATGTTTTCAAGTTGGCAAACACACAGCATCCAGAGATTTTCTAAATACTGATGATCTTTTAAATGAATTGCAAAGTTGCTTTATTTTTTTTTTTTTGTACCAGAAGAACATTGACTTCAGTTTGAAGATCTGATCTGTATTTTTGCCTGCCTCATATAGTTTAATGATGTAATTTAGCTAGAGTGAAAAAACTACTCTTTCAATAAGTGTTAATACTATTTAATCTTCCTCCTCATTTTGCCCTGCAAATTTGTGGGTATTTTAGCAGTATAGTATGCTGTGTGCTTGGGAAAGTACAGCTAACATCTATTTATCCAATGCAGTTGGATAAATACTGAAAGAGTATGCAAAATTTGGAAAGCTCAAAATTAATGCATAATAAAAATGTGTTTTCTTTTTATAGAATATTAGAATTAGTAAATAATTTTAGTTTAATAATCATAAGTATATATATTTACATTTGTTCTCCCCACATACCTGCAGATCAGTTTCTATGAAAGCTACTGAAATGTTTCTACATGTTTCAGATGTCCATGTTGCGTGTACATTAATATACATGCATGCTATGCATCTCATTTCAGTTCAATGTTGGCTATTTAATTTAAGATAAACAAAATTCTGTTTAATCTTCTTTTACGTCTATAAATAGTTTGGATATAAGTGCTTTTTGATCTCATAAAATTTTTGGAAGAAAGAACAAGGTAAACATGGGTATTCTTTTCCTTCCATATTTTGAGTTAATGATTTTTTTTTAAAAAAATCTTTGTCCTAAATCAAAACCACACAGCCTGTCAATGGCTTTTGGTGATTTAGAAAACAACTGTGGATCATATGGCACACAAAGGAAGAATGAGTTCACTAAAACTACCACCAAACAGAATTTTAGAGGCAGAAATAGAACTGGGTAGGAAGTGGTTTTCCTGTCCCGTGAAAGTTTTCGAGATCTTGATTTTCCCATTATGCCTCAGAATGAATCCAAGGCCCACCAAAGATGAGAGAGGGAGAAAGATAACAAAGCCCAGGTCTGACAAAACAAGGGAAACAAAATGGGTGAGCTCATGGCATCCATATTTAAGTAGCTGGTTAGGTGGGGCACTTCCCTGGGACAAGGAACACCACGGTGTACGCCCCTGTTCTGACCCCAGCCTGGGTCCCAGGGCTTCCCCTGGATGGCTGAGAGTGTTCAGCTCATATCAACTGCACATTATATTTGCAGTATAGTCAGTGAGTAGAGTATTAGATATTTTGAGGCAGGTATCTTTGCTAAAATTTTGTTACTATAAAGTCCTGTTATCAACAGAAGAAAATTCCAGTCCTGGGAAATCTCTGCCCATTTTTACTTCTTACAGAAGCAGTGTTTACTTGCAATGTTCAAAACAGAGGAAGTAAAATTTACTGTCAATGTTCTAGTGGCTGCACATGATCTAGGAATAAAACCTTAGTCCCAAATTCTCAAAGGCATTTAGGCACCTAACTCCCACTGAGAGACAAAGACCAGAACAAAAAATTAAAATAAATAAATAAATAATTTGGATATCACCACTCTGAGCTTGCAGACATCTGGGGACTGCAATGGAATCCAGATGGACTATTTCTCTCTCAGGCTCTGAAGCATAGGTGCATATTGAACTGAATTTGGCAACTGAGCCTCAGCAATATGGTGTGCCATCAGACAGCAGTCATATGCTGAGGGTGATGGAGAGCCATCCTGTCCTGAAGAGGCATTTCAGAGCTTCTTGCAACTTCAGAAGGGACATCTATGTTGTACAACAGCAATGGACTACAATAGTTGGCCCAAGCCTGCCTTCACTGCCACATCTGCACTACTATTAATATTTCATAAGACTGAAGCTAATGTATTTATTTATGCCCAAGGCCAATTTAGACCTTTTACTGCACCCTCAGCATACACAGTGCAGACAGGAGCACACACAGCTCCTTTGCTAACTCTGCAGGCTTGAAAAGAGAATAAGCAGAACAATGAAAGCCCTCTGGCACCAGAGCTGTTAGAACTGCACTTGAAGCTGCAGAATTTTATTTTCCAGCTATGGTGTCACCATATTTAAATCCAGCTGTTACTCTGGAGCTGTATTAAGACAGGGTAGCTGCCCTTCCTCCATCCTCCTCACATCAGAGCCTCCAACATCCATTTCAGTTGCAGAGGTGAGGAAGGTAGCCCATCTATTAATAGCAAGCATGTGTCCAGTTGATAAGCTGGATCCCTGCTGCTTCTTTTCCAGTGACATCACTGCTTAGTTTATTGAAATTTCTCCTGACATGAAATCATGATATCACTATGGCAGAGATTGTGTCCCTTAGGCAATAGTCAAGATTAATGATAATGCTCCAGGTAAATGGAGTGACTTCTGGAGAAATACAATGAAATCTGTTTTCTCTCTTTTGTGTTGCTTGTTGATATAATTTCATTCCAAATCACTTGATGGCAAAAGATGACTGGATGCTTTAAACAGCATCGTTCTTGCAGAGTAGAAAGAGAACATGTGGTCTGCTGCACAGCTGTGTTCAACCCACCCACTGTATGCAGAGCGTAGTTCAGCCTTACTTTCTTATGAGGGTAATAAGTGTGCACACAGAATGAAATTAAGAATCCTTCCAAGTTCCGGGCCAGGTGCTGGGCAGATGTACAGCAAGGGAGGGACTGTAGGCAAGCACTGAGAAGAAATCTTCTCTTGTAGACCACTGGGCAGTTGCAGAGACCTGCAAGGAAGTGCCATCCAGGTCTGTGGCTTACCTGGGTTCCCACATTAGAAGAATGGGAGAGTTTTGCTCAGCAGAAGATTTGATCTTTTCATGACTGCTTTCATTCAGTAGCGATTCCATTCTTTCAATGGAACTCCTTTGCTTTCAAACACAGTACAAACCACTACAGCTGCAGCTCTTCTTCTGAGTCAGTCTCCGACATTTATTTGCAGAATGAATCTCAGAAGTGAGCAAGGGGCCTGGATTTGTCTCCTGGTAGCTGTTACTTTTTTTAGTACTTCGAGACAACTGCATGAAAAGAGATATCTGAAATCTGCATTCTGGTGTTGTCATTCAGTACATAGACCTTCACGTGAGTTTTAATATGTCATGTAAAAATGATGAAGACTACACCTAATAAAATGACCCGTTTATACACTTTTACTATACAACCCAGATCATCACTTTCCATTAACTAGCTAAGTTGAAATTTGCAGTGACTGATGAACCACCGAAGAGAACAGCAGTTAGGCTTGTGTTATGAAATGTCCATGTAGCTCATTTGGCTTCATGGAATGCATTACTATTAATATAGCCTGATATTTTATGTAAATATATTTTTAATGCTATATAAAATTAACAATGTGGAAAAAAGCCTGCTTATGTTTATTCTTCTCAAGTCCCAATCTTTGAACTAGTCTGACTTCTTTTTCTTTCTTTTATTTTTTTTTTTTTTTTTTTTTTTTTTTTTTTTTTGGGTTTGTTTTGTTTTTTTTGGGGTGGGTTTGGTTTTGGTTTTGGTTTGGTTTGTTGGAGTTTTTTTGGAGGGGGGGAGTTGGATTTCTTTTTGTAGTTGAAAAGAACAACAATGACATCCAGTGGTTGTAAAATTCTCCAACTTCATCTTCCTTCAGAGTAAATAGCCCCAGTTTCCTCAGCTGCTTCTCATAAGACTTGTTCTCCAGGCCCTTCACCAGCTTCCTTGTTCTTTTCTGGATGCCCTTTAGCACCTCAATGTCTTTGTTGTATTGAGGTGACCAAAACTGAACAAACAACTTGTGGTGCACCCTCACAATATTGAGTACAGAGGGCCAATCACATTCCTAGTCCTGCTAGCCACCCTACTGATACAAGCCAGGATGCCATTGACTTTCTTGGCCACCTGGGCACACTGATGGCTCATATTCAGCCTCTTGCCTATCAACATCCCCAGGTCCTTTTCTGCAAGACAGATTTCCAGCCACTCTTCATCAAGCAGGACCTTCTTTTCATGATCCCATGCTGACTGAGCCTGATCACCTCATTGTCCTGGATAAGGTGTGTAATGGCACTCAGGATGATCTGCACCATTACCTTCCCTGGCATTGAGGTCAGACTGACAGGTCTGTAGCTCCCTGGGTACTCCTTTCAACCTTTCTTGTAGATAGGCTTCACATTTGCTACTCTCTGGACCACTGAGACCTCCCTAGTTAGCCAGGACTACTAGTAAATTAGGGAGAGAGGCTTGGTGACACTTTTACCAGCTCCTTCAGTACTCTTCGGTGTAATTCATCTGGCCCCATAGACTTGAGGATATTTAAGTGCTGTAGCAGGTCACTTTTAATCTCTATCATTTCATGATTGCTATTCCCAAGACAGCCTCCAACCATTGCTTCCCCTACAAGTCCTGCTCTGTTCACAAGCAGCAAATCCAAGAGAGCACCTCCCTTCATTGGCTTCCTCACCATCTGCTTCACCTTAATCCTTAAGAAAAAAGAAAATACAGATTTCCATAGATACAGAAAAAAGAAGTGAAGTGGTGAATTCTACATTACTTTCCAATGTTCCCTGAACCAGGATGAAAGTGGGAGGATTCTCCCAGTCTGTATGTTAATCCACTAATGAAATTGAATTTTCACTGCTGGTAATCATTCAAAAAACATAAATTAAAATTATACAGGAGTTTATTTGAACAAATCTGGTTTAGCAGGTAAGCTACTAGAGAACTCCAGGAAATGTACCACTCCCTTTTTTTTCTTCTGCAGACAGCTTTTCTTATGTCTCTGACTACCTGCACTGTCCACCTTGCAGAACCCACAAGAGTTGTACTCTGGTTTCACAGATTAACAGATTCACAGATATTAGGGGTTGGAAGGGACCTAGAAGATCATCTTGTCCAACCTCCCTGCCAGAGCAGGA
>JAOEGS010007060.1:0-14499 GCA_025447755.1 Corythornis vintsioides
CTCCCCCGCCCCGCCCGCTCCCCCCGCGCGGTCCCGCCGCCTCATCCCGCCACCCCCCGGCCCCGCCGCGAAGCTCGAGACCCCGCGGCTGCGCCGCCGAGACCCCGCGGAGCGGCCGCGCTTCCCCGCGCCTCCTCCCGCCGCGCCGCGTACCCGGCTGTAGGGCGCGGGCCGGTTCCTGCCGCCGCCCCGGGCCATCACCGGCCTGTTCCGCACGGGGCCGCCGCCCGCTCGCCCGGCTCCCACGCCGCCCCGGCCGGGCCCGCCCCCGCGGGTGGCGCCGCCTCGGCCCCGGCCACCCCGGCCGCCACCTCGGCCGGCGCCCCGCTGGCTCCGGTTGAGCTTAATGATGTCGTCCAGGGACATGTCCATCTTGTCGGCCATGATGGCGGCTCCGCTCCGGGGCCTGCACTTCCGGCCGCGCTGCGCCCACGCCGGAAGCAGAAGGGGCGGGGCGGGCGGGGAAGGCGCGGCGGGCGCGCGCTGCGCGCGGGGGCTGGCGGCGCGGGGCGGGGCTTCCGGCGGGCGCGATGCGGGTGAGGGTGCGGAGCTGGCACGGGGTCGCCTCCTGGCTCTGGGTGGCCAACGACGAGAACTGTGGCATCTGCCGGATGGCGTTCAACGGCTGCTGCCCCGACTGTGAGTGCGGCGGCGCGGGGCGGGGGGGCGGCCGCGGACCCGCGTCCCGGGGCTGACGGTCTGCCCGGTCCCGCAGGCAAGGTGCCCGGCGACGACTGCCCGCTGGTGTGGGGGCAGTGCTCGCACTGCTTCCACATGCACTGCATCCTCAAGTGGCTGAACTCGCAGCAGGTGCAGCAGCACTGCCCCATGTGCCGCCAGGAGTGGAAGTTCAAGGAGTGACCGCCAGCGGTTCCCGGGGCACCGGGAGCGGGGCCGCGGCCGCTCCCCGCCGCCCCCTCCCGCGCTCCGGGCCGGACCGGCCCCAATAAACGCGCGGCTTCTTCTCTTCACCCCCCCCTTCACCCCGGTGTCCGTTTTTCCTGCGCTCGGGCTCGGTGCTCACGGGGCGCTGCGGGGGCGGCTCCGCCAGACGCGGGCATCGGTGTCGAAGGCGCGCTGAGTTTCACGGTAACCTGGGGGCGGCGGTGCCGCCGGCAGCGGCTCCTTCCCCGCGGGGGCGGGCGAGGCGGGTCCCCGCGGCGCTATAAAGGCGGCGGCGGCTCCGGGGCGCTCCGTTCGGCGGCACGATGCGCGCTGCCCGGTGGCTCGGGCTGGCGCTCGCACTGCTCGGGCTCTGCTGCCCCGCCGAGCTCTGGTACCGGCAGGCGGCCGGGCCTCGCTACTACTCGGTGGGCAGAGCCTCGGGGCTGCTCTCCGGCCCCCGCCGCCCGTCCCCCGCCCGCCGCTCCGGCACCGACGGCCCCGCCGAGCCCGGCCCCGCCGCCCTGCTGATCGGCTCCGCCCGCCCGCCCGCGCTGCTCCGCGTCCCGGTGAGTACCGGCGGCTCGATGGGCACCGGGGCTGCTCCCCGCGGGGCACGGTCTGTGCCGGGACGGGGCTTCCAGCTGCGGGTCCCGCTGCCCCGAGCACCGGGAGCGGGGTCCTCTGTCCGGTGGGGCAGCCCGGCCTCTCCCCGGTGCCCGCTGACGCTCTCCCCGCAGGTGCTGTGTGTGACACACGTGGCCCCCGAGCCGTGGAGCTGCCGGGCACTGCCCGGAGCCGTGGGCACTCTCCGGTGCAAGGCAGACGTGACCGTGTCCTGGGACCCCGTGGAGTGTGCGGACACCTGAGGTGGCACCAGTGGCTCCGTGGTGACAATAAACCTGCTTGGGCTGGCTCTGTGCTCTGTCCTTCGTGGTGGGGGGAATGGGGTGGGGGGCACAAGGAGCTTGGGGCTGCTGAGTTCCCTCTCGCTGCTGCTGCTCCCTCTGCCCCCTGAGCCAAGTCTGGGGCAGGGGGGGCTCTGCCCATTTCCCCACTGCCCCCTCCAGGGTCCCCAGGCTGCTCCAGCAAGTCACAGCTGGGATGTTGCGACCCCAAGCGCGAGTCTGGCCCTGCCACGCCCTGGCAGAGGGAGCTGGGGGAGCAGCAGGAGCCAGTGGGGCTTTGGTGGGGGCACATGGCACAGGGTGGGCACCCTCATGCCCATGTTGCCCTGGCTAGGAAGGGTCTCCCTGATCCCCTGCGCTGCAGGTGACCAGGGCACAGTCTCCCCTGCACCAGGGTGCTCAGGTTGTGGGCCAGCAGCAGGACATGGGCTGAGTGGCAAGAGGGGGTAGCAACAGCCCCCCCAGCAGCAACCACTCCCTGGCAGAGGCACCTTTCCACAGGGTGTCCTGGCAGCAGGGGCACACAACACCCAGCCTGGGCACAGCCCTGCCCCTGTGAGGAACCCCCAGAGCCCTGCTTCACCCAGCAAGAGACACCCCAGCAGAGACCCTGCTCTGGGTGAAAGGACCCAGCCTTGGCAGGGCTCTCACCCACTCCATGCCCAGTGACTGAGGGCTGCTGGTTCCAGGGCCTCCCCAGAAAGCTGGGTGGGCACCAGGGCCACCAACCACCACAGTGGCCACAGCCCAGTGTCCCCAGCATGGCAAGGGTCAGCACACCCCTGTAAACACACCCTGGGGCCCCAGCTCAGCCCCATCTCTGAATACCTGCGGGCACCACAAGTGCTCTGGCAGCTCAGGGCTGTCTGGGCAGAGGCAGCATCACCATATGGGGGTCCCACTGGCAGCAGTAACTGCCAACTGTCCTGGCACTGAGCTCCCACCTGGAGCCCCCACCTGGGGAAGCAGCCGTGGAGCTGCAGCTCTCCCTGCGGAGCCAAGGTGGCAGTGGCAGCCTCTGGAGACCCGCTGGACAGCAGGGACACCCTTTCTGTGCAGGGTTAATGGGGTCCTGGGAGTGAGCCCCAGACCACTGCAGGGTCTAGGCTGAGGTTGCTGCCTCCCCCAGCAGTGTCCCAGCCACTCTTTTAAGGGTCAAGGGACCTGCTGCACCCTGAGAGAAACATCGGGGCACCCCATGGCAGCAGCTGCTCCCCGGGAGGCTGCAGGAAGCTTTTGAATCATCTGTGCTTTGAAGAAAAAACAACAACAAAAAAACCCCAACCCAACCCAGCACAAAAAAACAAAGAAAGTCACAAACTTGACATTCCTGAGAATGTTTTTGATCATTTTCCCCCCGGGACTGCAGGCAGCAGCCGAGGAAGGGCCCCAAGGCCCTGGGAGGAGGAACCATCACACGCAGAAGTTTTCAGAGTTAACTCAGAGCAGCTCCGAGGGGCCCCGGGCGACAGCAGCTGCCGTCTGCAGGCACAGGAGAAAACAGGGATTGTCATTTCAATAACCGGTACCTGTCGGGCCGGGGCAGCTGCTCCCACGCAGCGCTCAGCCCGGGGAGCTGCCACGGTGGTGAGGGGGCTGCACAGACGCTGCTCCAGCTGCATGGAGGGGTCTGTGTGGTGATGTCCCCGTGGGGGGCTGTGTGCTGGGGTCCCCAAAGGGGGGGGCTGTTCTGTGCTCTCTGGAGATGAGGAAGGGGAAGGGGACAGGGTGGACAGAAGGACCCAGAATGTACCCCAGCTGCTGAGACACCCCTCCTCCTTTCCAGGGCAAATTCTACTGCACCTTTAGAGTCCAGAAAACACAGAACACAGCACAGCAAATTGCCCCTCACACCATCTAGTTCAACTTTCAGGTGAATTCAGCAAAATCTCTTCCCACAGTGAGAACAGTTCCAGCCAGAAGGATCTCTGACCCTGCACCCAAACAGATCCCCTGTGCTCAGGCCAGAGGTCCAAGGGTGGAAAGCTCCTTCTCAGGACCCCACAGCCTCTCCGCAGCTCCCACCAGAGCTCCAGGGAAAAGCTGCTGCAGAAGAGCCCCCAGCCAGGGGCCTGGCCCCTATCTGCCACCCAGGCTCAAGCCCCAGACAGACCAACACATAACTCTTTAACAATTTATTAACAATCAGCAACAGAAGTTTACAATAGAGAGACAACAGAACCGGCCTGGAAGGACCGTCCAGCACAGAGCAGGGAGCAGACCAAGACACCACCACAGCACCCAGAATGTCAGAGGCAGAAATGGGCTCAGCCCAGAGCCTCTTGCCCTCAGACCTGCACCTCCCTGCAGGGGCACAGTGCTCATATCAGCCCCCAAAATAGCCACCCAGCATCAGCTGACAAGGTCCCTCCCCTGGGCAAGCGCCTGGCACAGGGTGGACTCTGGCCACAGCGGGGCTCTGGGCACGGGCTACAGGCAGCACTGGGTCCTGCTGCCTCCAAACACCACAAGCCTTTGGAAGAAGCCCCCAAGGCTCCCCCCACACCACAGCACCAGGGTCCCCATGGCCCCGGAGGGTCCCTGCGCCTCCCTCAGCAGCTGCCACACCAAACGCCCAGCTGGCACGGGCCAGGGAGGAGGCTGAATCCAGCCAGACCCCAGTGGCCTCACTGCTGCTGGGCAGACAGCCACTCACCACTGTCCCAGAGTCCCTAAGCAGAGCTGTGGACGCCGTGTCCTGCCCCAGGGAGCTGTCAGTCTGTCCAGCTGTCCCCACCACCCGAAGGGCTGCTCTGGGATGCAGATGCCATCAGGACAGCAGAGCCTCAAGGAGCAGAGGGGGCCTGGGTGGCTGCTCTATTTCCCTCCTACTAAAACCCAGAAATGGCAGAAGATAAAAGCACAACAATATGTTAAAACATTAGTTATAATTAAAACAGTTGTGTTGGGTTTTTTTGTCAAATCTCCTCACAGGAAAGGGGACGGGGGCTGATTAATGGAGGAAAAAAATCTAGGCAGCAGGATCCTGACTCATTACATCTCCATAATCAGTGCAGGAGTTGCTGGGAGAGAAGAGGGAAGGACAGCACAGCCTGCTTGCCAGCAGCCGTGTCCCCATCCAGGGGTCTCCTCTCAAATTGCTGCTGGCTCCCCAAGGTGAGGCTGCTGTGCTCTGCGACCCACGCACCGGCTTTCACCAGCCTAGTGCTTCTCCTCCTCCAGCCTCTTCATGGCCTCCAGCACTGCCAGCTCCTTGGCTTCCTTCTTCTGGTTCCGAGCTTCAAACTCCAGCCTGCATTGAGCACAGGATGTTGTGAGATTCTCATCCACACATCTGTAGCAGACTAAAGGCACCCAGAGCAGGGCAGCGCTGCCTTCTACCCTGTTTTGTTCTGGGAGTGCCTCAACCCTCACCAGGAACCCCAGATCCCTCTCCAAGAGCCAGCACCCAGAACTCCCCATGACTGTCACCATCACTCCCAGTGCCCAACACTATTTATTTCTCCCTCTGCAGAAGATGCTGCCACTCCATCCCTGCTCTGTGTCCCAGGACAGGCCAAAATCAAATTTACCCCTGACCTGAGCCAAGCTCACTGATGGCGAAGGGCTCAGGCCTGAAAGTGCAAAGAGCAACAGGCATCCCTCCCCAGGGAAATCTCATTGTTAACACAGCAGGAAGAAGAATAAAACCTGCTGTGAGGCCCAATCTGGCACAGCAGAGTTGGGCTGTTCCTTCCTGCACATTTAGGCATCCTGCCCAAGCTATGGAAGATGGAGAATCAATTCCCTGACCCTCTGCCTTCAGACAGCCCCTTCTCTGCCTTCAGACAGCCCCTTCTCTGCCTGTTTGATCTCGGCAATTAGTCCTCAGACAAGCCAGATAGAACAGTATGTGACAGAACTGGGAGATAAGAAACTCAACCTGTTCTTGATGATTCTTTGCACAATTAGATCTGTGGTGAGATTGCTGCCACTGTCCACCAGCTGGAAAATGCCACGTCTCTTCGGCTCCTGCAGACAAACAGCTGTGACCAACACACAGCACCTCTGGGCCTCAGCTCAGGAGGGGGAGCTGAGCAGAGTCACAGCGGGACCTGCGGGCACCCAGCCAGGCACGACACAAAATGATCTCCTAGGAGGCAGAATAAATAACTGCCAAAAGCAAAGCTTCGTGTTTCTGTAAGCTGAGCAAGGACAGGCACAGAGCAGCGCTGACAGGATTTCTCACTCTGCCATGAAAGCATCAGAAACAGGCAAAACAAAAACACTGACTCAAAAACAGGAGCTGTTGTGAACAATTAGCAGGCTCTGCTCCAAGCAGCTGCCCTCAGGAGCGGGGGAAAAACAGCATCACCTGCCAAGGACGTGCTGGGGGAGCATCCTCTGCCACACAGAACACGAGCAGGGCTGTGCTCTACACGCCAAACATTGACAAAGGAGAAAGAAGGAGCAGCCCAGGGACCTACCTTGTATGGATCAGAACCATCCTTGTCTGGCACCACCTCGGTCATCCCATGACACACAAGCGTTACCTGGAGAAGGACACAAAGTCACTGACAAGATCCAAAAGATGACAGGGACTTTCCCTGCCACGGCACTCACGGCAGCACAGCTGGGAGATCAGCAAAGCCAACCCTCCTGTACCAGGCTTGGCAGCACATCTGGAACTCCCTGTAATCCTGCTGAGCAGGACCATGTCTCTTCTACACCCCTGTGTTTTCCTGTACCACTTAGCTCCCTAAGTACATCACATTCCAACATCTCCATGTCCATCTATAGGCAAAGACTCTCACCCTGAAGTGATCCAGCAGGTCAGCAGTGACAGCATAGGGAGCTCCAATCACCACTTCTGAGACGTACTAGAAAATAAACCAGGTCAAGAGTCCAGCTTTGAAAAGAAAAACAAAACCAGAGGCCAGGCTGCTCCCTAAGCAGAGTCATGGAAGTCCTCTGGTCACAGAGTTAGGAACTCAAATGTAGGAGCAGGACAGCAGGTCAGCAGCCACTGCTTGCCACTTGGCATCATCTGCTTCCACTGAAGAACATGCTTCCTGGCAGCGTGTACAGAGCACATCCAAAAATGAACGCTCAAGGCACACATTTCTGGCCATCCCCATATTTCTTCCCCAGGACCTTCCTCCTCTGGTGCAGAGAGTGGGGAGTTTTCCCCAAGAACACACCTGTCTTTCACAGAGTGGCACAGCACCTAGTGGGGCACCCTGCAGGGCACCCAGCCTCTCCTTGCCAGTGGAACAGGGTGGCAGGTGCCATGGCTCAGGTGGGCCAGGACAGGAGGCAGAGGGATTCCTCCGAGAGCACCCAGGCAGCCTAAAGCAACATCCCATCTTCCCCTTGGCAGAGCACACCATGGAACCCATGCAGGGCTGCTGGCTGCAGGGAACAGCACCCAGCTGCAGGCACTCACCCTGCAGGCCAGGACGCTGAGCGTTCTCTCGTGGATGTTCATGATGGGGTAGTTCTTCCCCTTGTAGCGATTCACCTCCTAGGGCAAAGCACCAGGCACAGTCAGAGAGAGAGCAACCCTCTCCCCTCTGCTTCTCCCATGAAACCCCCACAGGGCTGAGACACCCCCGAGCACAGGCTGCTGCTATCAGAGAACTGGGGACAAACTCTGGACAGTGTTCCACACAGACCTGATCAAAGTGCAGCCCAGCAATGATGTAGGGCTTCTCTGCCAGCTGGTGAACCTTCTCCAGGAAATCCACATGCCCAATATCTGCAGACCTGGTTAAGGAACTGCAGACAACATGGAGAACAGGGAAGGAGGACAAAGGGATGCTCTGAAAACCAGTGGGAGACGGAGTCCCAGGGATTTTATTGTTGCATGACTCATTGTCCATATCCTAAGAATAGTTGCCTCCTCCATCCTCCACAGGCTCTGGGCAGACAGACATCACTGCAGCTCCCCCTTACACGGACTCAGCTTTGCCTCAGTCCAGAATTTCCACCCATTTTGGGCGCTCTGGCACTGGGCCCCAGAGGCTGTGCTGGTGATGCTCTGCTCCAGATACCCCGAGCAGTCACTTGGTCTGTGACAGCCAGTGCTCAACAGGGACTAGAGAGTGCCCACTAGAGCTTGCAGAGCATCCCAGTGTCTTCCTGAAATCCTCTCAGAGCCCAAGATCTCTAGAGAGGAACTACAGCTCCTTTCCAGTGACCCGTGACTCAGAAACTGCCAGTAACATGTCCCGCCTCTTCCCTCGTGAGCCCACAGAAGAGGAAAAAAAACTGAAGAAAAAAACCCAACCAAGGGCAAACAGACTTGTCTGGTGCCTCAAAACTGAGCAGGTCTGCTCAACTGACCAGGGCCACTTTCCTGGCAGAACGGGAGGATACGGAAGAGGTCGAAGGCTCCGGCCACGTAGATGATGCTGTCCCCCGGCTGCGGCTCCTTCCCCGACGCGAACTGGATGATCTTCTGAGACGTCTGTAGGAACTGCGAGACCCCGGTCCAGGGGCTGTGACCTTTTGGCCCCTGGCAAAACACACCAGGGAGGATTCCTGTCATGCTCGGGGAGGAAGGGTTGGGACGTGGGCCGAAGGCAGCTGCGGGCAGCAGCTCGCCTCGTGGCAGGCTCTGAGCTGGGATGTGTGCTCCTGGCACCACACACGGGCAGTATCTCACAGAAACCCTTTCTGCCCTGTCACCCCTGATCTGCATCTTCCCCAGCAGCAAGCAAGAGACACCGAGAAGGAAGCTTGGAAGGCAACAGGGCAGCCTCGGACTTGCAGGAGAGAGGAGGCTTACCAAGGGAGATGACACCAAAGCGACCCAAGCTCCCCAGGCTGCCCGTGCCAGGCAGGGGCTGCACCCACAGCTCCAGCCAGGGCCGGGTCCCAGCACCGGGAGCCCGAAGACGGAGCTTTATCCCCGCCCTGTGGCAGTCCTGGAAACAGCCGCGGAGCCACCCGCTGGGGAGCCCCCCGGCTGCCCCTCCACAGGACTCCAGGGACCAAACGCCTCGGGCAGAGCCGGGCGGGCCGTGCCAAGCTCTCTGACAGCGCCTGCGGGGTGCCCCGTGCCCGGTCACCCCAGATCCAAACTCCAGGAACCAGCCACACTGGAGCAACGGGCTCCCTGAGCCCACTGAAAACACCCAGCGCAGAGAACAGAGAGAAGGATTCAGCTGGTCAGCAAGCCCTGCAAGTAAAAACTCAAGCTGAGGGTCCAGGTGCTCGGGACAGGGACAATCCAACATCCAGGGACAAACAACAAGCAACTGAGAGCTCTTCAGCAGCAGCAGAGGCTGCGAGCTGGGCACCCAGCAGTGAGCCCCAGAGGGGGCTGCTGTGCTCCCGGAGGACGAGGCTGCCTGTGTGCCCCAGACCCAGTGCCCTTTACACACAAGCATGCAGAGCACCCACAGAGGCTGCCCCTGGGAGGGACCTGGGGCCACTCAGTCCCAGAGGAAGCAGCAACAGAATTTACAAGCAAGCCAGAAAACCAGGCAAGGCTTAAATGGAGCAGTGCTGGGGACAGCTCACTGCATGGCCCTGAGTTGTGCCGACCACAGCAGCTGCTTGGCAGGCCAGCAGACACCTACTGAGGTTACCACTACACGTGGGGGCAAAAACAACCCTGCAACACAGGCCAGAAAGCACATCTAGAATCCTTCTCAGACAGGACAACACGACCAGAACTCACATTACCTTCCCAAAGTTGTCTGTGTGCTTCCGATAGTCTAGGTCCTCATCCTGAAGGGAGATAAAGTCAAAATGTTTAAGCACTCACAGAGCAAATCCAAACAAGAACATGCCTGTGTGTGGGACAAGTGCTGGGAAGTGCAGCCTCAGACTGCACACCATCGATCCCTGGCACTCAACACTCAGAAACTAGTTAAAATCTAACCCAGAGTTGTGTCCCAGCATGAGTCAGATGAAACATGTCCTTATCTGATCCCAGCTGGCACCATGAAGTGAGGTGATTCTTGCCCAGCCTGCAGGCCTGGCAGGGTTGCTCACCTACATCCTCCCTCAGCTGTGCCAGCCCCTGATGTGGCAGCATCCCTCCCTCCAAAGACACTCTGCTAGAGACAGGCTCAGGTCTCTGCAGACAGCTAGCAGCACTGTGCCCATCTTGGTATGAACGTGGATGTCATGGCTAAGCCAAACTAACAGCTCAGCACCATAAAAGATCTCCCCTACCCCTGAATTCTCTCTCATCTTGTTCCTGTTATTTTCTAGGTGACTCCTTTCACTGGATCACTCATTTATCAAGCCATTCAACTCACTAACCAACATAAAACCACTTCCTCTGTTTTCCTCAGGTTAGGGCAGCTATCCACCAGCTCAGGAGCTGAGGAGAAAGGAAAGGTCTGGCAAGACTAGAGACAGCAAGAGGCAGAAGCATGCAGCACAGTGGGAAGGAAGAGGACTTCGGGCTGAGAAGACCAAAGTGTCTGCACCATGTAGCTTCACCCTCAGAGAAGCCATAGCCAGAACGTTTCCACAAGGCTCCTGAAGCCCACGCCAATCACGAGGGATCAAAGCTTTTATCCCCCACACCTTTCCAAAGCAGCGTGGGCTGAGATCACATGGTGATCTCAGACAGGCTTAAGCAAACACAAGCAGGTTGTTTTGCTGCCACTGCCCATAATCAGCTTGCCAGTTCACTGTGCACCCGGGAGCTCTGCTGCCGTTTGGGACAGCAGAAGGAGAGGGCCAGTGTGCACCCTGGACTCCAAACTCCCCCCCAAAGCCCTCTGACTCACTATGTTGCTGTGGTGAGCCTTAGTCATGAGCAGCATGCGGCCAACGAGGTCGGTGGTGGACACACCCTGGGTGCGTTTGCATTCCCTGCAGGGAGACAAGCAAAGGATAAAGCAGAAGCCACAGGAGCATTTGCCTCTTTCTCTTCCCACCGTGGAAACACCTGGGAAATCCAAACCAGGGGCCAGCCTCAGGAAGTTTTCCTTCTGCCTACTCTTGGTATCAAGTACAGCCTTCACCTGCTGAGCTTCTGCATCTTCTTCACACCACAGCAGCAGCTCCTCTGAGGAAAACTTACCTCACACAGCCCTCCAACAGAGCTACCTCCCAGTGACCAGTGAGTACCTGCCAGGGACAGGTGGGTCCTGCCAGCCAGCTGCTGGTCTGCAGCACTTCCCAGAAGCCCAAATATGGGTGCAACTGAGGCTCGGAGACATGCTACAGCAAAACCAAGGTGTGCCCCGGGGAGAGCTGTGTTTCACTGGGCTTCCCTCCAGGCCACCACCCCCAGCTCTGCCCAGAGCAGGGCAGAAGGCGAGCAGCAGTGGGTTACCTGTATCTCCCCGCTGTCTTCACCTCCTCGTAGGTGTCCTTGCCATCTATTGTCAGGGTGATGTCATCTGCAGAGGGAGAGCAGCCTCAGCACTGTGCTCTGAGCTGTTCCAGACCCAGAGCAGTGCAGCTGACCAGCTCCAGCACACTCACCAGAACAGAACCTTCCAACCCAGCTCCCTGTGCCCCACAGAAACGCTGGGTGCTTGCAGGGCCACCCTCTCTGGAGACAAGCTAAACACCAGCCACCCCATCCTCAGCCACCCATCCCTCTTCTGCAGGTAGCCTGAGCTGGCTGCCCTGGCAGTGATCCCAGAAGCAGACACGGTGGAATAGTTATCTCAATAAACAGCCACCAACAGTCTCAGTGTTTAAAAGCACCTCAGCCTGTCTGGGAGAGGTTTAGCTGTTGGTTCATGTTACAGCCTTCTCATCCAGTTCAAGTCCTCCAGCAGACAGTTCTCCCCCCAGTGATGGCACTTCTACAGTGACAACAAGTTACCCTTCTACAGAGAGAATTCCAGTTCATCTTTGGCATGGTTCCCAACCCACTCCACAAAAACACCTCTCCCCTGCTTTTAGCAGTAGTGTAAAATCTTCACAATGAAAATCTAAGACAGCTTTCCTTTCGCCACAGCTGGTTTGCAGGGCAGCAGTGGCAGCTCACCAGGGCTCTCACACTGTCAGGTGGCAGCCCAGGAGCTCTCCAGACCCAGGCTGAGGGCAGAAGAGTTTTTCCCAACCCCATGCCCTCACCTTGGGGCACAGGGACAGGAGACAGGCCTTGAGCCCAGCTCAGGGTGCTGGGAGAGAGGCAGAAACAGCAGCTTCACCATCTGACACCCTCCCAGTTAATCTCAGCTGTTTCAAAACTTATCTTTTGTGCAAACACAACCTCATCAAAGCACAGCCTGCTGTCTGGGTAGAAGCACCGAGTGATTTGGCAGCAGGGATAACCAGAGCAAAGGCCACGAGCACATCTCCTGCCATAACCCCTCACCAGGTCTAGAAAGGGCTCACGGACCACAGACACCTTCAGGGCAGGCAGTTAAGAACTTTGCAGTCACTCTGTCCACACGAAGAAACAATATTCATCTCATGGATAAATGATCTCTTTACATTTAATGAAACTCTTGGCTTGTCAATAGCAGGTGGCTGGGATCAGATGAGGAAGGGTATGTGAAAGGAGTGCAAAGACCACTCCTGATTAAACTCCCCCCGCAAGGGGCAGAGAGGAGGGGCTGAGGTGGAATCAACAGCCCCAGGAAGGAGCAGAGTACAAAGGCAAGAACGCTCCTTAGAGCGCCAGCTCTCTCCAGTGACTGAAAACTGGGAGGTGTTCCTAACAGGAACTAGGTCTCTGGCCACACACTCAGCTAAGCCCCTGAACAGCTTACCAGCTGGATAAAAGAGAGAAGCTTCTCAGGTCTGATCTTATCCCAGGGTAAGCAGATATAAACGTGATGGTATTTTCACACACCTTTTAAACATCATTTTTCATCTTTATGTTTTGTAAATTACTTTCCCCGTAGCACCCATTGCTGCTGGTGCTAAGGACAAGCTCAGGATAATTTGTCAGATGAGGTGTTCCACCTCTGGAAGTGAAAGCAATGCTTAAGCCAGGGGAGTAGCCACTGCGAGGGTGCCCAGCACACAGGCAGATTTCTCCAGAACACCAGGCAGCAGCTGCCTCAGGGCCCAGCACAGGGCTGCTAAGGCAGAACTCAGCACAAGAGGTACCCCCCGAGGGCCAGAACCTTCCTTGGTTTGCATCAGGGAAACACAAGCCCTGGAGGGCCCACATTAATAAACTGTGGCCTCAGATTCCACTCACCACCGTGCACACAGAAGTCACAGTTGTATTTGTCCAGGGTTTCCAGTGTGGTGACATAGGGAGCTCCTGGAGCAATCTCATCCACCCACTTGATGGCTTGCACCATTTTGTACCTTTCCTCCTGTGTAAAGACAGGGGGGCCCTTGTGCTTGGCAATCTCCTCTGGGGAGAAACAGAAAGACCCAGTTAGAAGCATGAACTGCAGCTACAGCACCTCACATCTGAGGGGCCTCGGTCACACGGGTGGATAAACCCCTGAGACTCAGCTCAGCCTCAGTTTGCAGATAGAGAAGGAAGCCCCAGCTATATCAGACTTCAACAAGCAACAAAGGCACCGGAATCCAGTCAGAAGGCAAAAAGTCTCAGTGCCCCCTGCACCCAGACACCTCCTCCTGGGGGTCTACCTGGGCACCCCAGCAGCCCCAGAGGGGAAATTCCTCTTTTCAACAATAGCTTTGGGATGTGCTCAGTTTCTGCTAGAAAATACGCACCTACAAACCAACTTAAAATCCATCTTCAGGGGCAAAACCTCATTCCTAGAACTTTATCCCAGATAGGCTCGAAATGAGTTTTCTCCACACGGTAACTTGTTTTAGAGCATCAGTTCTGCAGTTTGCACCAGCAGAACCCGGCTGGTTCTCAACTGGTTCATCTGTTTTTACAGAACACAGATCACCCCTCAAATGAAGCCTGAAAGCTCTACCTACCTGACCCTCACTGTGGAGAGCCTGCAAAGGGTAACCCCACTCCCTTACCCTGGGAAGATGCTTTGCTTTTGGAGGCTGCTGCTCCTGGAGCAGTTGCATGAGCAGCCCGTCGTGTATCGGGACACCTCTGTTCTCTCGGGTTAACAGCCCTGGGCAATCCCAGAGGCAGCCCGAGGCGAAAAGCTTCGAGAAGCACTCACCGTCTGTGTGGACTCCAACAATCAGATAATCCCCCATGGCCCGAGCCTGGCGCAGCTGGTTCGAGTGCCCATAGTGCACCATGTCATAACTAGAAAGACAAGGGCGCTGGTTCAGTCTGCGGGCACGGGGATGCGTTTCGCTGGGAGGCTGCGGCAGGTGACCTTCCCCCTCTGCAGCGGGCTCCAAGGTCTAAGGTCTCTCCGCTATCGGTGTCGCTGCAGGGCTGCCGCCTTTACAGCCCCGCGCCGCGAGAACCTTGCCCCGGCCGCGCTGCGGAGCAGGGAGCCGGGCCGGGAACGGGCAGCCAGCCGGGGACCCGCTGCGGCCACCCCGCACGGTTCGCCGGGGCCCGGGCGGCTGCGGAGCCCCAGGGAGCTCCCGAACGGTGACGTCCCGCGGCCGCCCGCCCCGGGGCTCCGCGGCACCTCCCCCGCGTCCCCGGGCCCGTCGCACCGCGGTCACAGAGCAGCCGGAGGCAGCGGCGCGGCCAACACGGTTTATTGCTCCGGGCGCCCCGACAAGCCGCGCCGCGCCCGCCCCACTCACCATCCGTCGCACCAGACGCGCACGGGCCGCTGCGAAGCCGCGCCGCCCGCCCCGGGGCCGCCGCCGCTCGCCGCCGCCGCCCCGTTGCGCAGCATGGCCGCCCACACTGACACCTGGAGCTGCTGGCCAGCCTGTTCTCCAGGTCCCTCTCAACAGTAGCCTTGCCCTCCAGTACTTA